>JAWDGP010008010.1:232500-453633 GCA_033675545.1 Elysia crispata
AAAAGGATGATGACATTTATTCGAATTATTAGAGAGTGAAAGATGGATAGGTTAGTCTTGTAACTATCGCGAACCATCAAAGAACAATAATAAACTGGGCTGCTTCACCGCGACCAAGCGCTAGATCCCTTTAGTAACTATAATCGAGTCGAGATACTCGACTAATTAGAGAACTTAGAGGGCCGATGTTATACTTTTCGAATTATTTTCATAGAAAGTTTCATTCGTTGCTCAGACTTGTCGACATCATCTGAAGTAGCAGCAACATCTTTCTCGTCATCATCATCTATGCCAACCCATCATCTTGATCATCTTTATGATCACCAGTATCATTACCATTCCCATTATTTATTATTCTCATAAGAATTTCAACATAGTTGTAACTATGCGAGCTTATTTCTATTTTAACTCACTTGCATGACTGTAGACTTTAACGCTCCAGGCGGAAAAACAAAGGTCCTGTCGTGGATATCTACGCCTGATCTGTACAGGTGAGAGTAAAGAATTAAAGTCAATCTGGCTACATGGCGTAGAAGTCTGATTATGTGACAGTCTCTCAAGTCCGCCACCATATTGCTCGTAAATAGTTATGATAAAATGCGAAGCTGCAACAGCACATGTGACTAGTAAGAAGATTCTCAACACTCAAACCAACCGCTCTCTATGGTCTTGGATTATGAATTAAAAGTCTTTATGTGGGTTATTTTCACAGCAGGTATAAATAAGGATAGATCTGCAACAGTGTATACTCCAACTGACTAACGACTATAATAACGGAACAAAATTTATTTTATAGCAGTTTGCCTGAGAAGTGGAAAACTTTGGTTATGTTTTCTAAAGATGAAAATATTTAAAATAATATCATATCAGCATGACACTATAAAAGATTAAAGCTTGTGACTATCGAGGACAAAAGAGATCTTCATAGACAAGATTAGTCTAATCATTTTTTTTTTCCTTCTTCTTCTTCTTCTTCTTCTTCTTCTTCTTCTTCTTCTTCTTCTTCTTCTTCTTCTTCTTCTTCTTCTTCTTCTTCTTCTTCTTCTTCTTCTTCTTCTTCTTCTTCTTCTTCTTCTTCTTCTTCTTCTTCTTCTTCTTCTTCTTCTTATTCTTATTATTATTATTATTATTATTATTATTATTATTATTATTATTATTATTATTATTATTATTATTATTATTATTATTATTGTTATTATTATTATTATTATTATTATTATTATTATTATTATTATTATTATTATTATTATTATTATTATTATTATTATTATTATTATTATCATTATTATTATCATTGTTGGTATCAATGTTGATATTGTTTTATTACTTTCCCTCATCACTATAATTTTGTGCCATTCATGCCCAAAAAGTAAGATTAGACTAACCTGCAGTTTTCGGCATTGATGTTCTGTGAAGCAGCCGTGTTCATGCCGAAACCAAGTATCGCCAAGAGAATTGCACTGGTTATCCGTGGTAGCATTCTCGTTGCCATGGTAATATCCTGCAATGTGAGTACATTGTAATTGTCGATACTTATTTTTTTAAACCTTCATTTTAAAAAATCGCCTGTTAATTATATTGATATTCCCGATTTTATTTTTTCATATTCAAAGGAGCTGCTGTCCCAAACTTGTATCGACAGTGGTGTGATATAGAAACACAGACAGTAGATTTAAAACTTTCTAACGAAACTGCGACGGTGAAACATTTTGAATCTCAAATAGAAAAAGGGGTTTTGTTATATGAATTATCTCTCTCTCTCTCTCTCTCTCTCTCTCTCTCTCTCTCTTTCTCTCTGTCTGACTTTAAATAAAAAGTTTTAAATTGTGAGATGATAAATTGACTTCAACATTCCTGTAAGTCTTAATTTTGCTACGGATTTTGAGAGATCTTACACAGCAATATCGTAGAATTAACTTGAACAACAACGTAAGGTAATAGAAACATGAAAAAGCCCAGTATGTTGTAGATCAACATGCTTTCATTCTGAAAGCTCTGTTGGTGATTTTTTTTTCAATCTTAAAATCAGTTTAAAAAAACGGAATGCATTTCCTCTCATATTAATAATTAAGCTGTTTTTTTTTTTAAAGTTTGAAACTCAAGAGACATTTCGTTTAGGCCTGCTTGTCAACTATACGCCGCTGATGGCTAAGCACTATCTGGAATCAAGCAACAGTTATTGAAGCTGTGGTTGCGACAAATTCGTGAATTTGTTGTTTTTACCTCTGCAAACCATTTTTACAAAGATACAGCTCTGGATGGCCAGGTGCTTATAGTTTACCCATACAAGTGTAAACCGATTGGTGTACCGTATTAGACATCCGTGTGAGAAAGGACAATCTAGCAGTAGAGTTTTTGCATATGCATTTCAAAATATCAAAATACCTTGACTCAAGATCTACAAATATCCACCTCAAAGAACAGAGAGAGAGAGAGAGAGAGAGAGAGAGAGAGAGAGAGAGAGAGAGAGAGAGAGAGAGAGAGAGAGAGAGAGAGAGAGAGAGAGAGAGAGAGAGAGAGAGCCGGATCTTGCTTGCTAATAACCTCACCATTTTCAGCGTAAGATGTGGCTATCAGCCTGTTTACTTGTGTGTGTCTTTTTTTTTCTAAAACAACGGCTAGGTGAATTTTTAAGGTCACTAACTCACAGCCTCTAATGGCTGCTGTTCTATAAAGCCAATATTCCTCGTGAGGATGTTGCCATACAAACCGTGCCATACTGGTTGCTCAAAGTGGCAAAGATCCACAAGAGTAAAAGATGTAGAGGCTGCATTCTCCAGATTTACTTATCTTCATAGTTCGGAAAAGTCAATTGTAAATGTTTACAAATAAATAGATTTCAAAGCTGGTCTTTCAAAATCTATAGTTTAACACACGATAGGTACGCAAAATAGATGCGTGTTTGGATGGAAACATAAAAGAAATGTACTGATTTTATATAGGCTTTAACATATTATGTACTGGCTTGACAAATACAAACTAATGGAAACAATCTCCGGTTTCTGTCCATACTAAAGAAATTTCGATGAATGACATTAATACAATTATACAGTGAACTGATCTCCATAACAAAGTTATCTCATCTCACTATATTTTTCTTCATCTATAATAAGATAAAGATATTACCTCAAGACTTTTTCAAAAGGGTAATTCAAGTAGAAAACCCAACAACTGAGCTACAAAACTCAATATGAGTTCTTGCTAGATCTAGTATTATGAATTGTAAGTCAGCATCATCTGCTGAATAGAAGTGCAATGTTTGGTCTGGTAATGAAAATATCTTACATCGACACTTTGAAAGCAGATGCGGCGGGTGGTGGGTTTTTAGGAAATAAATGGCTGATTTCCCCATCCCCGTTGGCCTCTCAATTCCACAAAATTGAAAGCACTTATGTATTATTATTGCTCGCTATCGTGACATTTGTAAGGTATGAATAGTATTACTAGTAGTAGTAGTAGTAGTAGTAGTAGTAGTAGTAGTAGTAGTAGTAGTAGTAGTAGTAGTAGTAGTAGAAGTAGTAGTAGAAGTAGTAGTAGTAGAATAGTAGTAGTAGTAGTAGTAGTAGTAGTAGTAGTAGTAGTAGTAGTAGTAGTAGTAGTAGTAGTAGTAGTAGTAGTAGTAGTATTTGTATTAGTAGTAGTAGTAGTAGTAGTAGTAGTAGTAGTAGTAGTAGTAGTAGTAGTAGTAGTAGTAGTAGTAGTAGTAGTAGTAGTAGTAGTAATACAACTGTAGTCTGCTTCGGGGGCAAGGTTATCTAAAACTTTAGGGCAAAGTCGTTTACAAAATAAGCTGATTATCTGTTTCAATGGGGTTTGGGTGCTTAAATCTCCCTAATTTATCCATGATAATAAAATATGGATTTCAGACCCATATTAAGAAATAAGAAAGAGTACTTGCACAGCTTGTTTGTACTTTTAGTAATTTGTTCAGCGAAAAAATCCAGAGCCTCTTAAGTACAAAATGACAAATACTATGGGAATGAATCACTGGACTATCTTTATAATGTACGTTTCTTTTCAAATCCGATATCATTATTTACTTATATAATTTTACGCTTCCTCAAAATCTCCTGAAGATATAAATCCAGGTTTTGTGAGGAGCTGAATTAAAATAAAGACCATGAGATAAATCCCTCTCTCATTCTACTGCTACCAGAATCTTTTAACTTAGATCGAGTTCAGTTGTAGCTCAATCATATAATATTTATTGGTCAGTCTGTAATGCCAGGTTCTGTGTCACAGTACTTTGGGCATGGTGCTTGCTGAATTCTTAAACATTTTGTAGACTGCCGTCCTTATCGTGGTCCGTGTAAAAAAGGATCCAACTACAAAGGGAAAAAAATTATCATTGTCTCCGCTCCGTAAGAAGAGCTCTATAAAAAAATACAAATCAGAGAAGATCTAAGACTATTAAAGATAGAGCGCAAGTCAGAAGAAGCCAAGAAAAATATGAATTATGAATTCCTTTGGCCAATTCATTCATCCACCAAAGTTTAAATGACATCTTCTGTTTTTCGCAAATGTACTTGATTTTTTTTTGTTAAAATTATCCTTATAACTTTCATCTATAGTCTGGCCACAATGATAAACATTTTTCATAATTAATTTTGTGAGGTGAAAAAAAATTCTCGCACAAATTTTTTAAAAAAGTTGAAACATATCATTGTCAGCTGGGGTGATCTGTTAATACAGAAACTTTATTAATACTAACAGGTAATAAGATTTCAGCCTAGCAATTCAAATTAACGCCTCACTTTAGCGTTTTCATCCATACTCAAGGAAGAAATTTTGGGGAGCCTTACCAGCATATCTCTAAGACCAGTAAAAGCTAACTGACTTAATAAATTTCAATGGCATCCATTTAGTATTGTATTGCTGGGAAGATTTTATTTTAAATTCTTGCATGTAATCAAATAACATGCAGGAAGACCGACGAAATTATGCCACTTAAAAAGATCTTAAGTTTTTTGGCATCAGTTGAGTTCTTTTGTTCATTGCTATTCACCATTTTATTGTAAATGACTAAATATATGTCTTTCTTTCCCTTGCCATACAGAGCAGTTCCCTTATCTTGAATTTTTTTTTTAATTTCGGAGGAAAAAATTACTGTGTTGCATTTTTATTAGAAATTCACAAGAAATGAATGCACATTAAATGCCTTTTACTCAAGGTTAGTCATGCATTTGCATTAGACTATTTCAAGCAAAGTAAACTTCTTGCCAAAAATAAGACCCCTAATGGAGTTTAATTGAAGTCCAAATCTAGACAGAAACATGCCAAATCCGTGCATAAAGTTTACTGTTGAGATAGACCCTTCCCATCTCCATCTCTCCCACTGAAACTGACCGCTTAATATTATAGCCAGTGATTGCATTCAGCTGAATGCTAACTTTCCCATTCCCACTTTGGGGACCCTTAACAGCATATGTCTAAGATCAGTGAAAGCTCACTGACTCAATAAATTTCAATGCAAATGGCATCCATTTAGTACATGGACTGTATTGCAGGAAAGATTTTATTACAAATTTATGACTGTAATCATGGAACATGCAGGGAAATACAAATGAAATAATGCTACTTTAGAAGATCTTAGTTTCTTGGCACCAGCTGAATTTCTTTGTTCATTACAATTCGCCATGTTATTGTAAATGTTTATGAACACTTACACCTGATAACTAAATATATATACACCTTTCCCTTGCCATACAGTGCAGTTCCCTTATCTTGATCTTGAAGTTTTTCTTAATTTAGGGGAAAAAAAATTATTCCGAGTTGCAGTGTATTAGAAATTCAAAAGAAAAGAATGTATAATAAATGCCATTTTTCGAGGTGGTTAATCATGCATTTACATAGTACTAATTTAAGCAACGTAACCTTGTTTCCAATAATAAGGCCCTAAATGTAGACAGAAATATGTCAAATCTCCTTCTGAAACTGACCGCTTACAATCTTTCATAGGCAGTGATTGCATGCAGCTGAATGTAACCTTCCCATTCCCTATCTCTCTTATTATGTCACTAGTCAGTGAGCATGTTTTTAAATTCAGCCTCTCTCCTGTCTTTCAATGTGTGGGCCTAACAAAACTAGTAGTGCTAAAGTATGAGCAAAAGCTCAAGATTTCATACCCAATTCTTACCATTTCATTCTATCCCCACCAATCTTTATCAGTAATACTCACTGTGCATTACGGACATAATAAGAGAGGTGTTCAGTTGCTGAATAATTAAGATCCATTTATGGCCAAACCTTTTAGATAAATTTTTCTTCTCCAAGTCCAACACTTAAAAATTTCAGAAGTAAATGGGATCATCGTCTCCCAGTGATCAAAAGTTGGATTGTTTTACTTTGAGTTACATGTATAACTACAAGGAGTTATTCTTAGTGAGACTAAAAAAATAATAATTTAGGAAATAACAATTCACTTCAAGAAAAAGAAAATCTCACTGATCCCAGTCCAAAGTAAGTGGATCTACTGTAGTCATAAAACACTGAAGCATATACATAATCTTAGTTTAAGTCTTGCTTAGGTAAAAATGTGAATAAATAGAATCAAATGAAAGACAAAGTTAACTTTTGCATTTTCAAGTGGAAATGGGATGCTAACTGTTGATGCTATCTTCCAGATGCTAAATAAAATGTGCAAATTCCCTTACCTCTGTATTCAATATATCTCTTTCATATATTTACATCAAAAACATAAAAAAAGAGTAAACACAAATTCAATTTGCATACAACTGATAACTGCTCTTTATTCCCGTATTTATGATTTTAAAATACATGTATGATATCAACAATTATATTCATTTCATTTATACATCAATGTTGCCCCATTATTAGTCAGCTTAAGAACGAAGCATTTTTTTTTTACCCTTACAACCATCACTTTCCATTTGCTGCTCTGCTTAATCTTGTGACTATGAAGAATGTGCACCCTCACCCCATTGTCATGAAATACTATATTGCCCCTAACCAATGCCACAAAATTCTGTTGAGGCGTGGTAAGGACAAATTTGACCCTTTAAGTAATCTTCAGCTGGCAGAGTTGCAATTCATTTAATTGAATGCCGATGAAAGAGCTTTGAAAATATATTAAAACATTAAAAATAAGGCAGGTTTATTGCTGAATCAACCTGAATCACATTCCTAGAGCATGCTACATTGTGTTTATTAAACATGAACAGTAATTCTATGCCACTCAGCCTCCTCTTACCTTTTATACACCTGATTTTATTTTACTCATTCAGCAAACTAATCTTAC
This sequence comes from Elysia crispata, assembly GCA_033675545.1. Classification (NCBI taxonomy): domain Eukaryota; kingdom Metazoa; phylum Mollusca; class Gastropoda; family Plakobranchidae; genus Elysia; species Elysia crispata. Next base: position 239,759 of record JAWDGP010008010.1, read on the forward strand.
TCTTCTTTTTACTCAAATGGCTGCTCTGGATCTTACATGAAAAAAGCAAGAAAACTGCAATATTAATTATTAAAATACAGATGTACATAAACCAGAGGTCTTGATCCTTTAATCATGATACCTTGCCACATAGTGATAGATTTTACACAAAGAGCCTGATTGTGCTATCTGCACCACTAGAAAATATCCACGGCTGTGTAGGATGGAACTTGCAGTCCAACACTGATAAATGGTTGGTTGTCTTATGACCACGCAGAATCTTCACAGTCACTATCAAAGGATTCAGCAATTGGTCCCTGAAAAGATATAAAGAAAGGCTGGTAGAACATTACAAGATCTGTCACGATTTGTAGCAAAAGATAGAAGTGTGCTATCTTTTTCTTGGCAACGTTATCCATGCAAATACAGCTGTTCAAAGCATAAACATATGGAATGTTCATGACCCCTTTGCCTTGCAATCAAACTATGTCCATAATTCATAAAATATATTTGAACTTATTGGAAAAAAAACAGATAAAAAATCAAGCAAGAGCAACATATGTTTTAACATATTTAAGTAAATACCATAGAAAGTGAACTTTTCTAAATTTCATGAAAACTTTTGATCTTTCAGTCTGAAGGTTGTTAAATTTTCTTTTCGAAATAATTGTATTGTTCTTTAAATAGGTAATAATAAAAGGGAAATTATTTACTCTATGCTATGGTAACCTGACCTTTGAGGTCACTCTTGAGACTTTACCAGAAGAATTCTTCTGTAATAGAGAGAGAAAGAAATGACATTTGGATGGATATCTTACGTGTACACTTTTCCATGACTAACAATGATAGAGCCATCATCAGATGCAGATGCAAACAAGGGGTAGTGCTTGTGATAGGCTACTTGTCTCAGAGCTTTCTTGTGGTATCTACAAAAGAAGACATTTTGCACATATCAGGTTAAAGAAATATGAGGGAGACCTTAAGGAGAAAAAGAATGAATTAAAAAATCAGCCAAAGTAAATATCAATAAAGGACTGGTCTTTTACAGGACCATTCTTCAGACCAGAGAAAATGAAATTGAGATTGAAATTCTTTAATAAAATAGGCCACTGACCCAAATTATAGCAAAGTGTCAAGAAATCAATAATAAGGACTTTCCTAAAATGGAGTTCTCACAGGCCCATCAAGGATTATCAACTTACTTGAATACTATACTGCAAATTCAATCAGACAAAAGAAGAGATAAAGTAAAAAAAAAAGGATACAACACTTTTACCATGTCTTCTTTGTTTTGATTCCCTATCAGTCCTAAAGTTAACATATTCAATATCCTATTAGCTTTAGCTGTACTCACTTAAGTGTTTGATAAGGTTTTGTTGAAAGGTCAAGGTCAAACCAGCACAATCTGCTGTCATAGCTGCCAATGATGATGTTGTCTCCTAGATCAAAATCAAAGAGGGGAATTAAATAGTGGACAATAAATTTCGCTGAGAACACAAAATTCTCCACATACTGAAGAAATTAAATAAAATTTGCTTAACACATGTAGGCCTTCTCTCATCAGAGGCAGCTGACCTAGAGTTCTTTTTAATTTTTGTTTTGTATCTGGCTGCCGCTTTTAATGTTAACTTGACTCCAGCTTAAAAAAAATTAAACAGATGAGTATGGACTAAAAAAAGAGTGTCAGTCAGAAAAAAGAAAACAGAACAAGGGTCTAATATGATGTTAAAATTAAATATCAGATTAAATGATTTATGAAAAGCATTTTGATGTAACATTTTCATTCATCAAAAAACATTATTATAATCTTTGCATCAAGTTAAAAAAGATAAGGTCAACAAATTTTATAATGTGACTCAAACATGCGCACACACAAAACTGAAAATATTACATTTTCTCGACTCTTTGTCAAAAAGAAGTTGTTTCAGATATTGGAAACAAATTTGCCTCTGATGCAGTCTAGTAGCAAATTAATCCAGTGTAACTGTTGTTTGATCTATATGGTGTTCACACTCAGGCAAATGTCTTTATGTTCAGCACATGAACTGATCTAATCCTTGCTCCACCTTGTACAGCCACTTGGGGAAAAGTCGCAATTATTGTGTTCCCAAAAAGCATTAATTCAACCCATTAACCTACCTCCAGGGTGTATATCTATACTGGAGATGTATTTGCAGTTTGCCTGCAGTTTCTTGTGGAGCTCTTGTTTCACCAGGTTGTATATTCGTATGTGCTGCTGAGTCTGTTGAGTAAAAGGGGAGATAAGGTGTTTGACTTGTTGGTCAATTAATTGTCATATAACGCCATTCCACTTTGATTCTTCTTGGACCTTTTCATGTACAATAAGGCAAGAGGTAGGGCAAAGCCAAAGAGACAATGGCCTGAAGTCTTCTGTCACCAACATGGCTCAAAACCAAGTCAAAAAGTTTCTGCAGATCTCAGCCCAGCATATTCAAGAAGATGTAAAAAGATCAAGTAAATGTAAAGCAGCAAGTCTTAATTTCCTCCTAATCTTTATCATGAGACAAAACCTAACCCACTTCTTTTATTTTTTGGCCTTATTCTTTTCTTTAAAAATATACCAATTTAACATTTACTTTGTTTAAAGCACTGTCCACTTGAATATTCCAATCAATTTGTGATACAAAGAGCTGTAAACAGTTTTGCTTCTCAATGCTTAAAAATAAAAAAAACTTATTTACTAAAAATAGTGCAAGTGTCTGGTATATATTGTTATTGTGGACAAAGTCTATTATCATCAAAAGATAAAAATTAATTGCATTTTTAATGAAATTTGAAACTTTAAAGACATAATACCAAGCATCTTCTCAAATTGATTAACTTAACACTAGTTTGATTATTAAAAACTTGACACTTACTGCCACAAAGAAGTATGGATGGACAGGATGGAACATAACTCGCTGTACTAATCCCTTAGGTTTTGAGAAAGGAGCCTGAAATACATAGGTTTTTATGAAAGAGATGGCAACTTTGACTGATGCACAAAATTGAAGAATGAAAAATGAAGTGAGGAATAAAAAGGAAAAAAGAACATATGTGTCTTGTTTCAAACAAAGAAAAATGTGCAAAAAAATGTTTCATAAATTCATTAGTTCTCAAGAAATTCTTTGATTGAAAACAATATGTAAAAAACTCTGATTGAAAGCAATCTATTTTTTTTTGGCATTTTAAAACTTATTACAAGAGTCACTTTTACTAGTGATAATAAACATGACTCAAGCACTTTCTTTTGTTTAGATACTTTCAGCTCGAAACCCATACCCACTCTGAAAAGGTAAAAATATTACAACAATTGATAGGCAAACTTCAAATTGATCCTATGTAGGTTAAATAATAAAACAAATAAAATTTACATATGAATAACATTGGTGAAATTCATGAGCCATTAATATTTTAAGGATGGAGCATTCATTTCACCTTATTAAATTGCTAATCCAAAATTAAATTATAAGTACAAAGGTAAATAATTAATCTCTAGTTTTGGTGGAGCTCTAAAAGATGAAATCAGGAACTTCTTTGTTTCAAAAAATCTGTCGCTATATTTTATCTTTGGAACAAAAAGGTTATGTTAGCTTCCACAAACAATACCTATTTGAATAAGGCAAGACATGAAAAAAAAAAAAAAATGGAAAACTAATCCTTACTTGTGTTTGTCGCCTAGAGAGCTGGTGGATGAGAACTGACTGACCCTTGCTTCCTTTCTGCACAGTGGCAAAGTAGTCTCCCTTTGCGTGCCAAGTAAAATGAGTAATTTCCTGAGAAGACACATTAGTAATCAAAAGAAATCTCATTGATACCACAGAAGATTTAATGTAATAAATAAAAAGATCTGAAAATTTCTATACGAACTTTAAGTCAGATTTTTGAAAACAAAAAACTTAGTACCTCAGTGAGGTAAAAGAGTTTAAAAAAAAAACAACTGGCAAGCTAATAAAGAGCCATAGGCTTGTTTCAATTTATGATGCTTATTAAGTAAGATTTTGTCAGCACCAGATACAGCAATGAAAAAGAAAACACTTAGACATGACCTCTGACTGACCTGCTGATGCTCAATCTTTAATCTGACTCCTTTCTTGTGATCTGCATCACTGACTGTTGACCAGCTTACAGGAGATTTGTGTTCTAAGGATCATTGGGAAGGAGGAATGACAAAATAAATCATTCTAAAACAGTCATATTGATTACAATGGTTGCACATTTAATTATTTTCTCAAACATTTTGCAACAATCTATATACCTTGAGCAACAAATCCGTGGTTTGATCCAAAGTCAAATTTTACCAAAATTTAAAGAACTGAATTGAAGCTAAATATGTCATACTGTGTCTCGCTATCCACAATATTACAAAATAAAGTCACATTATTACAAGACCATAAATGCCACCTTTACAGATAACAAAAATTCAATAGAAGTATTATACATTCATTAGCCATTTCATTTGCTAGCAACACATCTCTTGGGCTCTTTCATTTGATTGCAAGATGACAACCTAGCAATTGTTTGAAATAATCTAAAACAGTCATATGAAACATATTGGTGCTTTTCTCTCTATGTTGCAGCTAGACAAAAAGTTAAAACTCACCAGAACTGCTGGCGCTCTCTACATAACTTTCTAGGGTACTGTCAGTGTTGGAACATACAAGTTTGTCACCCACTTGAGGATTGATCAGGACGACATCAGAGTCACTGGAAGGATGTAATGCGTTTAAATTAAATTAAAATGCAGTACAGCAGAAGACTGTTACATATTTGTTGTACAGTTGCACAAATCTAAAATTAAATAAATGACCCCAGTCCCATAATCTATTTAAGAGAAGTCAGGGACTGTGCTACCTCAGCCAAATTATCATTCTTGCTACAGTGTGAAGGAGGTTACAAACCTGAACTTTGTTACAAGATAAGCGAATCTATGGAAAGACTTGGAACAGCTTTCAGGTTGTACATAATGAGCTTTGAGATGGTAAATAGATTATTTAACTAATTGCATTCTATATTTTACATAAAGAAAACAGTTTGTTTCTTTTTTTATTTTCTACCACAAATTCATGTTGTCAATATGAATGCAAAAAGGAAGAGATGAATGAAAACTACATGAATTTGATGTTACAATTTTCAACACTCACACAGTGGCAGCCAACAAATTCACTGAAGGGTTTGGGTTCCACGCCACACAGGTCACCTTGCTAGCCATAGGGATTGTCTTCATGCATCTCCCTGTAGCAATTTCCCATACCTTCACAGTTGCATCATCTGAGCCTGAAACCACCAATATCGGTTGATGAACTCTTGCTATTTATTCCTTTATTTATATATTCAAATGCACTTTCAAAAAACCAAACCTATTACTGAAAAAAAAAGCTAGAAATCCTAAGATCCTTAACAACAGTTTCTATCATTTTTTGTCTATCAGATGTTCTTTTTCACAAAGGACAGGACGACAAGATTTTTAGTCAGATATTCTTTTAGGAGGAGAACAAACATAAAAAGCATTGAATTAAAAAAAGGAATATTAATTTGAGCAAAACACTAGAAATTTAATTTTTGTGGCTGGAAAATACCCTATAACATATTATAATTAAAAATAACAAAAATAAAAAAAAGACGATTAAAAAAATTGATTTACTTTTGCATGCACATGCTACTTTATTTTCAAATATTTCAATAATGTTACAACTAACCTGAAGCAAGCCATTGACCAGAGGGATCTGGTGAAATTGTTCTGACCATGTCCTTATGTCCTTTGTATATCTGTGTTAAAAATTGCAAACATAATAAAGCATAAATGTAAGAAAGAAAATTCTAGAATAATTGTTTTGTGGAAAGATTTAATAAAAATTTGTTTATAAAAAAAAAAACACAGATGAATTGCCGCTGGAGATAGGTTGCAGCTTTTTTTCTACATATGGAAAAGTGCATCGTAGATTTTAGCATATAAATATTGGGTTGTAATACTGTGCTTACCATGCCTTCTCGAGTTGGATAAGGTTGTAAATCTTTCTTGTCTGGCCGTTTCGGAATCAGATCCTCTGGATTCACATTCATCTGCAAAGCATGAAAAAAACAATGTTATCAGATAAAATGATTTGAATGCCTTTCAAATTAAAAACATAAATACTTGCACAAAACTCCTCAAATAAGACACTCTTAAGTGATTTCTATTTCAAAGACATTTGCATAGCATCAAATAAGTAAACAAATCCCTGATTTAAGACAGGCCTATCGTGTAACTTATTTTATCCCACTATTTTAAAAAGTCGCTAAAGGTGCAGCTCAGTATTTTGAAGTTCATGATTTTCTTAAATATATAAATCAACCAGCTCTAAAGCTTTTCAAAACGATGTTTACTCCTATCAAAACCAAGAATTTAGTTAAAGTAGGTAAAAATTATATATTCTTTTCCAATATGCAACCACTACCACTACAAATCATGTCTTATTGTGAATTGCAAAGCATTTCATCCTGTGAGGATTATACATATGTATATCTAACCTTCATCTTCCGCTGCCTGGCTGCCATGTAAAGATCCAGTAATCTATGGAAGCGCTCATTAATGAATTTCTCATACTTTGGCACTGCTCTGTAGGAAGAGAACTTTTCAGGTTTAAAATCCATTCTCCTTTCCTCTGGTTCCTGACCATCCCATTTGGCTTCCTGTAAATGATAAACATGATCATTTAGAAACATAAAGAATAAAAAAAACCATGTCCTCTGACTGACTAATGATTTCTATTTCTCAAGTATGAGCATCCAATCATAGCTTGATCATCAGATTGACTGGACCAATAGAGTGCACAATGTATGGTGATTGGGTTTGATTGACCTATCAAGCAAACCCTCATGAAATAAGAAAAAGCTGAAAAAGTGTATCTTTAAGCAGACATTACACTTCAAACCCATCTATAAAAGAAAGTCAAATAAATGACAGCCCAGGCAACAGGTAATCAGAAAATAAATATACAAAGTTTATTACTTTCAAAATCTGAGAATGAATGGGTGCATCTTTAAACAATCTTTGTAATATCTGAGCTAACTTGTATTGAGTTGTCTTGAAATAAATCAAAAGTTTGGTGGAGGTCTGAATGAATCCAGTATTAGTATAATAAACTGTACAATTCCTATTATGTTGTATGTAAAAAAACCTGGTTCGTCAACTTACTATAAAGTCCAAAACTATGTATTTTATTCAGTCTGCAGAGAAAAAAAATCATATTATTATCCGTATTTCAAGAATTATCCAAGAATTTCCAAAATTAACATCCAAAAGTAAGAAAATTTTTACTCCTCTGTGGAAAAAAAAGGATTTCACAGGCTTAATCAAAATTGTTTTCTAACACAATAATAAAATCTTGATGTAGCTATTCATTACATGCTTTTTGTATACCATATTATATACTTCATTTTATACACATTTAAATTGCTTTAAAAAGTGTCACTTGCCCAACAAAATGTACATTCGCTTCACATTTCATACATTAAAAAACAAGATAACATATATACATGTATACCTCTTCTTCATCAAAGAGATACTCCTCTGGTGGGTTGTAGGACTCAGCGTGGCCAGGTAATGGCTCCTTTGGAGCTGGGATGTGCATTCTGTAACGCTTGGTGATTTCAGGCTGAGAAATCAGAAGACAAAGAATCTAGCTAAAGTTATGGACATCAAAAGTAGTTTGTTAGGAAACATTATTCATTCAAACTGGTGAATCCAAGCCTTTGTAAGGAATTTATGTTGCTGCTAAAATGTATCTTTTTTGGGTCTTGACACTTTATACATCCATTAACACTTCATAAACACATTGCTATTTAATATAGTATATTCTCTATCTATTTCTGAAATCTCAGTTCATTTGCTATTAGCATTGACCATAAAAATGTATTCTTATTTGTGAATTGTGATTTATTTTTTGATACAGTTTGTATCAGCCTAGTCACTTGAGATGTACATAAACTGGAACTTCCTCAAAAATCAAATTATTAGGTGAAATATCTAAACTAAAACTTTAATAAGGAAACATCAATCATGTAACAGATATGTCTCTAATTCTTAAGGACAGCCCTGCAACACTAAAAGTTTTGGAAACCAATATGCACATGAGAATACACAAAAAATAAAATAACTTAAAAGATATGTCCGGTGATAATGAGTGACATACAATCTGTTTGCATATGAAACACAGTTTGAAAGTTTTACAATCAAGACAAAGATAAAAGAAAATGAAGATAAAAATTATCTATTTTTAAGTCATGCTAAGACCACCTTTAAAAAGTGCATCTATACACTTTTTTCAACTCACAAAGAAGCAGCTGTAGTAATTTCATGTTACTTTAGTGTATTGAAATGTTTCCAAGTGTTCTTTACTGGACACTTGGCTCAAGGTGTAAAGTCAAGTGTCTATCACAGGATGACAATATATAAATAATTGGAATTATAAAAGCAGACAACTGGTCTTACCTCTGCATCATCTTTCCACAAGTCTAGAGATGGTGCATTAGGATCTCGACTGAGTTTTGCCTTACGGATCTCTCCACGTGGTTTCATCCAGCCCATTTTCAGAGCGTGCACCATTTGACCCACCTTTGGACAAAATAGCACACATTTGAAGTACGTTTAGTTATATAAAAATGGATATTTTATGATAATCAGGAGTGAAAAAAAAAACCATGCATAGATAATAGATCAACAGTAACTTCTGACAAGATTAAAGGTGTTGGAAAGCCTCAAACTGTGTATAAATTTCTAACTAAATAGCATATGCCTAAGTCAAAATCTTTAAACCTGTTTTGCCTACCCTCTGTTTCTCCCATTTTGAAGGTATAAAGCTCCTTTTGTCTGGCGGGCGTCCAGTCACAGGCATCTCCATAACTTCATTGGAAAAAAAGTCCACCCAAGGCTAATTTAAAAAAAAAAAAAAGGTAATGACAAAAAATAAAGAAAGGGTTATTATATTCTAACAAAACATACACAAAATACATGAATATATCTTTTTACAATGAGTGTGGGAAGAAAAATGATCCTTTGTTAGAAGTTATATCTCACAATCTACATAATATTGGCCGACTTCATCTTTCTAAACATAATACTATCAACGCTGTCATAAAGATTTAAATATTTCTCTTGTATTTTAGAACATTTCAGTGATAGTAATAGAGCAGCAGAAGCAGTAGCAGAAACGGATGTAGTTGTAACCAAAGTAACATCAGCAGCAGCAGTAGTAGTAGTAGATGTAGAAAAGGAAGAAACCAACATAATTATGTGTTACAGAGACACTGAGCACAGAAATGATAACAGAAAGTCACCTCTGAGTTTTTCTTTTTTTTTTTTTTTTCAATAGACTCATTATTTATGATGCTTTAATTTGCAGACACATTCTTTTGAAATGTTGTACAAATCTTCATCAAAATTAAATATAAATAAAACTTGCATGCAATGTAAGTTTCAATATGTTCTTCAAAACGTTTAAAAAAGATGATCTCAATTGATAAATACAAAAGTCTACCATAGGGAAGTCCTAGTTTGATTCCTTTCAAAGGTGGTAAAAAAATTCATGAAGTTTTCTGTCTCAACCAGACATGCCTACCCCTAATGATAGAAAAGAGGGACAGCATACATAAAAAAGAGGAACCTGAAACAAAAAAGAGGAACGTTTCCACTTACTTCACTTCCAGCTTCAACGGACAACATATCAAATATGTACAAAGAACTGGCTGCTGCTCAGTTCTTCAGGGATCTGTGATAGGCCGATTTGAGCTCTGAAAGCTCCTCCTTGGAATAATCCCGATCTCCGGCACTTCCAGGGCGGGATTTAGCGATTAGGAGAGCCTCCATAGTACTATTTTCCAGTCGAGATCGGAACTCAGTATGGTTTTTTCTCACTAGAGAAAAGATTCGTTCACAGTGCGCTGATGAATGGGGTATTGTCAACAGATGTAGCATGACCTGGGGCAGAAGTTTGAAAATGGGTTCCTGTCCCTCTGTGAGTCTGCTGATTGATGCCCAAGTTTTATCCATCCTCTCTTCAATGCAAGACGCGATGTCTGTGCACTGATAAGTGGCAAATTCCAACTGAAGATCATGCAGTGATGCATTGGGTGGCAGAAGGACAGGAAAACGTTTGATAAAAAATTCCACAGACTGAAACTGACAGGTGAGATGGTTTGCTGGGTTAATCACTGCAGCATGTGAGTATACATCATTCTTAAGTGGTAATTTAGCCCTGAGATATGTGATTGATGTAACATAAAAATCCCTAGCAGCATCGAAGAATTCTGAAAGCCTACTTTCCTTCATTTTGCTTTTCTCCTGGGCAATGAATTCTGCAGCTGCCTTGCCAATGATAATGTCAGAGCTTTGACGCAGGTTCTCTTTTTCAAGATTTGCAAATATGCCATCTCTCTGAAATACAGCAGGCTGGACAAATTTAACCATCAGCTGTTTGATCAGCTTCTCCAAACGCTGTTGCAGCACATGGATTTTTGATGCATCACTTTGAAGCTCTGTGTTGATTGCATCAAACGGCTCCAATGCGTCAACAAGAAACTTACATATCAGTTGATTGGTCCTGGAAGCAAACAATTTCTTCAACCTCCCTGTCTTTTCTTTGGCAGTGGCTGAGGTTGATGCTGACTTTTCTGACTTAAAAAAAGTGTACAAAGGCTCCCAGTTTTCAATGAGTCGAGGCAAACACTTTTTAATGCTCAGCCATCTTGTTGATACGTGCTTCAGAATTTTCCCCTGCTTTACATCATGGAGAAGCTGCATTTCTTTGAAGAAAGATTGCCTTTTGCTGCTCTTGTCTAAATAATAATAAGCATCAATAAGTAACTGGCTGACATCAAGTGGCAGGCATGCAGCTCCTTTTTCTGCAGCAATATGAATGAGGTGACAAACACAACCAGCCATAAAGATCGAAGGATTTTTTCTAGACATATGTCCATACACCCCTTTATCCCTCCCAACCATAACAGGAGCGTTGTCTGCACCAAGCGCAAGACAATTTTCCCACGGAATCTTATGTGCTTTAAACTCTGCCTCTATAAGGTTAAAAATGTTTTCTCCTGTAGAAGATCCTTCGCAGATTGGAATCGATAATATCTCCGATGAGACCTCCAACGTATCAGGATTGACTGATTTGATGACGAGGGGATACAGTTTATGACACCCAGCATCATTGCTCCCATCAGTCGAAGCGGTGAAAGGCTGGCGGGAAATTCTTTCTCCCAGGCTCAACGTAGCTTTTGCACTTATTTCTTTTACAATAGCTGTGCCCTTTGATCGAGCACACTGAAAGTTTTTTGCGATGTCCGAGTCCTTAAACACTTTTTTCACAACTTTATTTACTTTATCCAAGGTGCTCAAAGGCAAATTTAGTTCCACAACTAGATCTACCATTGCCACTTCAGCAGCAATCACGTCAGTTTCTTTATCATTACTTTTTTTACCAGTCTTAAAAAAACTATTCAGGGATGGCATACTGGCTTTTTGTTTTGATAAGTTCTTATGCTTCTGCCCACCAACATGTTTTGTAATATCATTCAACCCACCGTATTTGATTGAAAATTCGGAATTACACACAGTACAGAAAGCACTTCCCTCGTCGTTCTTTCCTTTAATAATGAAAGAGAATTGATCTGTGTATTCCTTCCGAAATTGTTGCAACCGTTTCTTTTCAGGAATCGGTTCACTATCAGTATCACACTGCTTTCGTTTAGGCATTTTGAAATCCTGAATTAAAATTAATCGAACACTAACAGTTGAAATCCAAACTTCGCTCAGTCACACGGTACACTACAGTCAAGCGCATGGACAAAGAAAGAATGAATGGACAAGACAATGGCCAAGCGTTAGCTAGGTCTAACTGGCGCATGCGCGAACGACCGAATGGCAGGAAGTGATGTGACATCGGGCAACATTTTCGTTGAGAGAGTTATTCGCCTTTGTTGGCTTCCGACTTTTTTCTCATTAGAATTTTTTTAGGTATTAAAATCTCTAAAATTCGGAACAGGATAGGATAAGTCGGAATGGCGGAACATAATTATTTTTATCGCGATTTTTCGGAACGGTTCCGATTTTTTCGGGACGGTAGGCATGTCTGCTCAACTCACCGCATAAAGATCATCAGAACCACCTGGGTGAGTTGATGACTGAATCCTTTGAATTTGGTTTAAATCCTCATCGCTCAGAACAACTTTCTGACCTGTCAACTTGTTTCTCACCGTTCGCCTGAAAAATCGACAGGTTCAATGGTTAGTGTATAGAGTTGAATCTTTTCTGAGATTTTTTGGGGGTACCTCTTGTGTCATATTGAGTTGCTTCACATAAAACCTTTTAGTTTTGCTATTTTTGTGTCGATCCTATTAACAAAATGAGGTTGAAAATATCAAGAAATGGAATTCAGTACCATATAAGAGTAACAATAAGCTACACTTTTAAATACAAACTTTTTAGAAGAGTCAACAACAGACACATCATTTTCTTGCCTGTAAATTTTGTTAGACGCAATGCTGCAAGTTCACCTACAAGATCCGCACTGATTATTTAAAGGAAAGACAAAATTGCAAGTAATCAGTAGAGTCTTTGTGAATTCTAAATACCAGGTATTGAACTTAAACAAAGACTTTATGAGAGTGATTAGAAATTACCGCCTACCAGTAATTTGGATCATCAACCTTCTCCAGAAATTCATCAAGAGCATCACCCTGTTTGGGCTTAATGAGCTTATTGCCTTCAACATCATATCCAATATGATCATAGTTGTCGTACCAGTTCACAGGAATGTTGCCAATAGTATTCCTCACATCCTGGAGTGCAATGTACAAAATGGAAATATTTTGTAGGCATGATTGTACCACAGACATGCACACTTGAAAAGTAGGTGTAAGGATGCACATTTGAAAATTTTTGTGTAAACTAAAGAGAAAAAAAAATTGAATGGTTTTTATGTGCTAAAAAAACAAACAAACCAAAAACCTAAAAAAAAAAACCAAAACAAGCAACAAAAATGAAAAGCAGAAGAACTTGTGGACTTTAAACAGACCATTTGGTTGCATTCTCAATACTCTGGAAAGCTGAGACTTAATACCCTTTAAGGAGGTGGGATATTCTCTACATATTTTACAGACTTTACAAATGTAGTACAGTACTTCAATGAAGGGAGTTCACAAAAAAAATCAAAGTTTATTTTGTCAATAGGATTTTTTTATTCCTTTTCCCACAAATTTTGTCCATACCTCTTCATCTGATGAGTCATACTCATACTCATCCTTGCTGTTCACAGAGGATTCTGCTTTGTCAGCGTCAGCTGCACTCTTGTCTTTCTCAACACTTGCACTGTCGTAACCTGCATCGTTGTCGGAATCATCATCACTGTCACTGTCATCACTAGAGTCACTCTCTACGTTCTCCTCATCTTGACTGCTGCTCTCATCACTTTCAGAGCCCTCAATTTCTGATTCATCACTTGCTTCACTATCAGCATCAGAAGTGGCAATATGTGAAGTCTGTTAAAAACATATAAAGGCAAAATAAAACACACAAAAAAATAGCACATCCTCTGAGACAGAAAAAGATAAAATTATATTTTTATGATAATAAAAAAGGGGAAAAAACATGATGGTATTAACGGCTACTTCATATCAGAATAGATGCATACAAATATGAAAAGCTATCACTCCTTTTCCAGCTCAATAGGTACTTAAAAGCTAAATTTAATAATCTTGTATGCATGATAAGTCATATCATAAACCAATATAGGCGAAACTAAAGACAAACGAATCAATATTTCTTGACAAATATCATATTGTCAGGCATAACCTTTTTTCTTAACTCTGATAACATTAACTTATTCACAAAAGTTTCCTGTTTAACAAAAAGCTAAACCAAAGTGATCAGAATGATAGTCTTTTGTTTACAGAAACAAAATACATAGCAACTCCAAAACAACAACTAATCGAGAAATATTCAAACTATTGAAATTGTAATGATAAAAAGCAATACCAATAGGGATGGTCCCTCCTCAATGTCATGGCTGCCTTCATTTAGGCTTCCAGACTTTCTCTTGCCACCTGAATTCATTTTCTTCTTCTATATAATGTGTACTTGAAACTTAAGCTGTTGAAAAAAGAAAAACTTATCTTGAAGATGACAGCTTACTAGAAAAGAAAAATCGATGATCAGAAAAACTTAGCCCCTCTATGCAGAGTTTAGCACAAATGCTGACACAAAGTTCAAAGGATTAAGAGTGATAGGATCCCACTCAATCTAGCCATCAATGTCTATAGCTCATTTAATAAGTTTGCATGCAATATAAGCTTTTAAAATGAATGTTTTAAACTTAATTGCGAAAGCTAATTCTGACAGCTGGGAATAGTACCAGATAACTGGACACTACATTTTGTGACTAACAACTTCTTTCATTTCCATTCCCAATTATTTCTGCCCATACTATGAACTTAATTGTAAGATGTCACTTAATACGATGGAGGGTTTTTCCAATGTGTTCATGACTTCATGTGATTTGGCAAATTCAAAGGTCTGGGTCTATATTAATTCACAAATCTTAACACATCAGAAAGTCCAATTAATTGTTGCTGTAGAGGTAAAGAGAGAGTCCAATAGAAAATTACAGAAATTGCTTATGCTGCCTTCATGGGAAGTCACATTATGATTTAAAAAAATGTGGTTCTTTTTTGTTAGGTAAAGAAAACATTACCTTGATTTTCAGAAGACTCATGAGGTCAAGGAAAGTTTTCAAATCTTAAAAAATGAAATATCAAGCCTCAAGTTTTGGCTGTCTTTTGTGTCAAAAGTCCTTAATCAAAGCCTAATCTAGGTTTTAAAAAAGATCATTTTTCAAATACAAATTTACCTATATTTCAGCAGCTACAGAGGAAAAAAATCACATCAATGAACTTCTGAGGCATCTTTTTTAAATAATTCAATTTATTCAGCTTTTATTGAAATTAAGATGGTCACAAGACCTGCAAATTTCAAGGTTTTTATGCTTCATTAGTTGGGTTTACAACCATCCTAAGTATTTAAATCAGTAATCAGGTTGAAGAAGAATTAAATAACAAGTAAAAAGGTCTAAACATAAAGATTACAAATACCAAATGCCAAGTGTATGCATGATGGGATTTTATGTTTGAGAACTAGATGAAATAAATTTAGTGGCAAGACACTAACCTTGGGCACTCATCAAACTCAGGGGGTCTCTCACAGCTCACCATCTTTAAATACATTAACTCTACGTATTGTCGTAACGAACCAAATGAAAGAAATTTGATGTAATTTTTCACTTATCAAAGATTAAATACATTAAAAGATGTTTAGACATGTAGACAAAATGGAAAGCTAAGCTGCATAAAATTATTTTATATTATGAAGTATTCAGACCACCACATAGGCCTAATTAACATCCTGTTTGATTTGAAGTGCTGTAATTCTGAAAATTGAAATTGCATATGTCTGTATAGTCAGTAATTTACCTCACTTGAACTTGATTTTATAATATTAATAATAAATAAAGTTGTCCTTAAAAATCAAACACCAGCCGAGAAATTTAAAGCTTGCAAGCAAACTAGCCATTCAAAGAGTGAAATAGACAAACTTAAAAAAATAATATGATTATACATTGATCATTTGAATCTCAGAGATCTCAACAATGTAAAATTTGAAGTTCATGGTTGTATTGAGTCTAAGATCAAAGTAACTTAATCATGACTGTAGGCCTATATAATCTATATCTATAGGGCCTCTTGCAAAAGAAATCTCCTGCTTATCATACCCAAAAGATTTATTCAATTAATGATCTCTTTATCCAGATTAAATCTAGATTTAGATCTTATCAAAAGTTAGTATTTATTAATTGTAGATAGATCTAGTAGTGTATCATCTAGATTCTAGATCGCTAGATCTACAGTCTATGGACGATTGTATTCACTCTAAAATTTAGATCAGTAGGCCCTTTTATATTCATTATTAGATCTATAGATCTGGTATAATCGTCATTACGATTCATACTCACTTTTTTATTTCATATTTTTTAAAACTATCCAGATTCTACATAAATTTTCCGTATTTCGAGAAAGATGAAGACAAAGGTTTGACGGTAGCAAAAAGTCGGCAAGTTTGCATGCGGACTGGACCCCTGGTTAAAGCCTACACTTTCGCTTTCCGTTTTTGTACCAAATTATCGATAATTTTATACAGTTTATCGAGTCCTTTTTCCTGTGATCAGGATTCGAGTGCTTGGTCTTTGATTTAGAAGTGAGTATTGTTCCCATTTCTTTATCGTTTTGTTATTCTGTTTATCTGTATACGTCTACTACTCTAAGTATGTATCTATCGATCTATCTACCTACTTACCTACCTACCTACCTACCTATATATCTGTCTATTTATCTATTTATCTACTTGATTACCTTCCTGTATAGTTATGAGTTTTGTCTAACAACCTATCAGTCTTTTATTATACACTCTCTGATTATTCTTACAAAATCATACAAAGATGATACAGGAGAAGTCACACAACGATATATAAAGGTGGAACAATCACAAACGATCTAGAGATCTATTTTTAAAGATGCCCAGTGACAAGCGCTCATTACAAGCCGCCAACAGAACCTCCGGCCCAAAATAAGGAGCACATAACATTAAATCCTAGTGTGTGGCAGCTGTGTAATACAAAATTCTTCATCAATTCCCTCCCTTACTTCGAAGCACTTTTTCTTAAGCTGCTGATGCAAGAAGAGCAGGATTATATTTTTACTACAAGCGTACCAGTTTATGCTAATGCTCAACATGAAGCTCCAAATATAATGGCTATGAAGAAGAGGAAATTAAGGGTAAGGGGAAAATGAGCATTTTTAAGAAATTGTAGGGTTCTTGAATCCCATACCATATACCATTTCCATGCCAAATGGTGAATAGTTCCCATGCGGAGATTATCACTTCTGTAATGAGGCAAAAACTCAGACGGAGTTAAGCTGACATATTTCTATGTATTACATTGTCTAGATAACTGCTTGGTGGCCAGCTCATTGTAAAGTTTGTGAAATGCGAGTTATTTACAATCGACTTCATGGTTTAGGTTCGGCGTCCTTTTTGGACAAAAATCAATTCAGTTTTAACGACATTAAGTGTCCAGATAGATTTGATTTCGATTCCACCCTCACATAAGAGCAAAACGATTGATTAAGACCTTCCACCATAAAAAAGATCTACTAGAAAGTCTAGGAATGATGAACTTTCATCTCAGGCTCATCCCTAAAGCTGCTGCTATGATCAAGAGTTGTATAAAGGATACTGAGGGTCCTTCAGCTGCTGCTATGATCAAGAGTTGTGTATAGGATACTGAGGGTCGTTCAGCTGCTGCTATGATCAAGAGTTGTATATAGGATACTGAGGGTCGTTCAGCTGCTGCTATGATCAAGAGTTGTGTATAGGATACTGATAGTCGTTCAGCTGCTGCTATGATCAAGAGTTGTATATAGGATACTGAGGGTCGTTCAGCTGCTGCAATGATCAAGAGTTGTGTATAGGATACTGATAGTCGTTCAGCTGCTGCTATGATCAAGAGTTGAGTGTAGAATACTGAGGGTCGTTCAGCTGCTGCTATGATCAAGAGTTGTATATAGGATATTGAGGGTCGTTCAGCTGCTGCTATGATCAAGAGTTGAGTGTAGAATACTGAGGGTCGTTCAGCTGCTGCTATGATCAAGAGTTGTGTGTAGAATACTGATAGTCGTTCAGCTGCTGCTATGATCAAGAGTTGAGTGTAGAATACTGAGGGTCGTTCAGCTGCTGCTATGATCAAGAGTTGTATATAGGATATTGAGGGTCGTTCAGCTGCTCCTATGATCAAGAGTTGTGTATAGGATACTGAAAGTCGTTCAGCTGCTGCTATGATCAAGAATTGTGAATAGGATACTGATAGTCATTGTGTTGGGGTCATCACAAAATGTCATTAATATCTCATATTCTTTCAGCTATGTTTTTTTTTAAATCCGGTTCTTCCTATTCCCAAACGTTAAAAAAAAGAAGCAGGATTGTCTCCCCCTAAAGTTGAGGGGCAAGGCATTGAACAGAATAGAATTTAAACCGATTTCCAGTTATACCTATTGAAAGATATATCTAATCAAACTTAAACAAATAATTAATGAGGGTACGTCAAAGATCAAATTTCCCGATACCGTGGTAGTATAAAAAATAAATGTCCTCTCTGCATTGAGAAAAAAAAAGCTACAACGCCAATGGTCGGTATGTTAAGTAATCCGATCCAATGTTTCGATCTAGTTACATTAATCATTTTCAAGCTGGGTTTCAAATCAAACTCAAGTATGACTAGCCTATTTTGTAATTTACATGAAAAGGTACACTTATGGACATTTTTAAAACTTGGACGATTGATTTTCCATCTCACTAGGGCTAAAACTGGATACTTGACATTTTTTGAAACTTGGCTTTCTTTTAAATTGTTTGGCATTTAATAAGGGTGAGTGCTATCTTTTTAGGTGTCACGTTCGGTTTACGTAAATGTTCCAGTTCATTTAGGTGAATATTTTCGAGACACGTCTTGTTTCTATTTTTTTTTTTTTTTTTTTTTTTGCACCATTCATTTGCATCTTTTCAAAAATATAAGAAAAAGTCGTGAATCTAAATAGGAACCGCAATCATACTCGTTGATTTGCTTTAAATTTTTTTAGTTCCTTGAACAAAAAAAAAATTCATTGAGACATCGCAATAGTTCTTTTAATTCAATTTTGTGATACTATTAAGTATCTGAATGTGAAGTTTTGTTTGAGAATTTGATCAATTATGCTTCTTACGGATATTTCTTTAAACTTACTGAAAATTTTTAAAAATTCATTAATCATTGATATAGACAAAATTTTTCTGTTGAAGACCATCTTTTTTTTTCATTTTTTCACATAAAACTATCCTCCCCCCCCCCCCCCACACACACACAGAACTGACACCTATAATTCATCCTCAGGATCTAACTCGAAAGATGCTGTCCAAACTTCATCCATTGGGAGATGGATACCAGCCCAGTCCCTACAGGTGTCCCGGTGGAAGGAAACGCTATACCCATAAAGCCGAGAGAGCTAGAAACTATTGATGGCGTTGAAAAAAACCAAAATGAGAATATTGGGCTGTTTTTTGTACAATCTGAATTTATTTCAGGTCAGTTTAAACGTTCGTTTTCATTTGTTTAAATAAATGGACAGCTATAAATTACCGCAATGCGGTGTACCTTTAGGCACTTTTTTTGTGGGAATTTATAGCCTTTTAAGAAGTGTTTATGAGGATCTTAAGGTAGTTGAAAAAAATACAAAATAAGCTGATTTTCATTAGGTCTGTGATTTCTGCACCTACCTCTATAGTACAAGGAGATAAAAGCGCTTCAAAATTTCCTTAAATGAGACTTAATAGATGTTAAGTTTATAATTTGCAAATATACTTCAACAGATTTAATCAGGCAGTTTTCAACTCATCCGGTTGAAAATTTCCCCCGAGCTTTGTTAGTTCACACTCTTTGACACGACCTTTGATGTCCAAAAATTTCCAAATGATTGTCTTTATTACTTGCGACCCTGCACCCTCTATAGACAAATGCACCTTTTAGGATATCACTGTAGTAGCAGTTAAACTTTCTTGTACCTTAGAGTTTAAAGCTCTCGTCCTTCCTCTACTTTTTCCTTTTTTGAAAATTTTCAAGTCATTTGGGCAGTTTACGAGAGTTTTGGGAAATCTGACATGTTCTCAAAACACCATATTTGATTTTATATGATGCAGAGTTTAAAAACAGAGACTGCTTTATGAGAAGTCTGTAGGTGTTCATCTTCACACAGCTTTTGCAGCTACACGAGCATACGTCCACTTCAACTAGAACATGAAAATTGTAATTAACTACAGTTCATAATATCACTATATTAACTCATAGTTATAGCAATGTTAAAAAAAAATGCACTGTATGGAACACTCATTGATATATATCAATCCTGATCGATTCGATATCTGGGGAAATATATATATATATATATATATATATATATATATATATATATATATATATGTAAAAGCAATCTCCCTATAAAATTCCCGAAATGCAAATTGAATCCTTTGATGTAGAGATAGTGACATAAAGTTGTGAACAAACAAATCAAGCGTGTCCGTTTGGAAACGCAGTTTTGACTTTCAAGTACGTTTGTATAAATTTGCATCTGCGCGTGCTATAAAACACTTCAACAGGTGGGAACAAAATCTTCGCGGCTTGAGGTTACAGCACGCTGAGTCTGAGGGGCGCTGAAAAACGCCAGGTGGTGCCTTATCATTTGAAGCGCCACTCGGCTCAGGTGGTAGAGCTTCTGGCTGATAACATGGTGCTAAGGGGATCGAATCCTCGCCTAAGCTTCTTGGTGATCGGGTCGGATCCCATCTAACTAGCCTGGATTTGATGGAAAGATCAAGAGAGCCAGCGTCTATGGAAATTGCGCTGGTATTGCTCTTAGTCTTTGCCTGAGGCTCTGGAAATTCATTGCATTCCTGTACACATTGGCTGAGGCCGGGAAAGTCTAGCTGCCTAGTGGGGATGCATGATAAGAAACATGACAAGTTTATATTCTCCTTTTTCAGCTGAGCCCTGTCTTAGGGGGAGGGGGGAGGGGGGAGGTGATTGGATGGTTATTTCTGCTAAAGAAAGAAGACTTAAAATAATCTTATATGTCCAAACTTGCCTTGATGGGAATAAAACTTAGTATCGTGTGCTGTATCCAAAATATTAGAACATTTGACTTATATATAAGTGACTTCCGAGGTCATATTAAGAGAAAAAACAGCAGAAATTATGCAATATAATACAGAAACAGTAGACCGAGTTAAGCTAACTTTGACCTGCATAAGTTTTAATCGGCCAAAAAAAAATGGACGAGAAGCAAATGGTCCTTTAAATTAAAATAATATGAAAATTTTTTTAATTGGCTACCGACATAGTGCACTGAATCCATCAGGCTGACTGGCCTTCTGTATCAATATAAGGAAAAAATTATTTAAAAAAAAAATACCACACAGAAGCGGAAGACCAAAATTAGGGTGTTGCAGTTCACATATTCTTATGTTTTTCTTTTTTTTCTGTTTTGTGAGATTATTATACTTTTCTGAAACTATATTTTAATGTCAAATTTAGTCTTAATTTATGGATAAACCTGCTAAAATGCCCCGGAAAGCAACATTCACTATTTAAAACCTAACACAAATCGTCGTATTTAAATCAGTTGCTTAACTTGATTTGATTCATTTTTTTCTTAACTTTAATTTTTTACTTTCAGACATTTTAAGCTACTTTCTTATTTGTTATTGCTACTATCACGAATTAACTTCAAAGTCTGATTCTGAATTTTTATTGAATCGAAGGTAGACCAAATTGATGTCTGATTGTTTAATTGAGCGATGATATACAAATACATTCCGATAAGAGTTGATGGCACTTAAAAAACCATTGAGAGCACATCTTGCAATACAAAACTATTGCTTGCACGTGTATGGCTCTAATTTCAGATTCAGAAACTTCGGTACTTTACAGTTGAAGTTATATTAGCTTAGTTCGAAAATAATTCCAGATATATTTTCGCATCCCATAGTCAACTATGACAATTTATGTAAATAAATTATAGGTGAATTATGACCATATTCCTTGTTTTTTTTTTCGTTTGTTTTTTTTATAATCTTTTTATCATGAGTATCATCCTTTGATATTGCAATAATCCTTGAATATGTCTAGTATATACTAGATTTATCTTAAAATCTTTTGCTATGTATGTCTATTCTTGTGCTGTTATGTCGCACAAACTAGGTCGACCACACCGACTAACTCAGTGACACATTATGGGAGAGAGAAAATCATGAACTTCTCCTTTTTCTTCTCCTCTCTGTCTTGTTATTTCTTCAGTTCTCGACAAAATTCGTTGAGTGGACAAGCCGGTTTGGAAAGCCGTATTTGTTGCAGCTCGAAGCGATAAATCTATTTGCGAGAACAAGTAAGAAGAGACCAATAAGGTATGGTACCGCCAACATGTGTGAAGCGTCGTTTAATATCCACCATAATATATCCATAGCAATACTTGCCTTATAACAGAGAGTGGAAACAATGCTCTGAACAATAGCCATAGAATAGACAGAATAAGAGGCCTGATATGAATTGGTGAACTTAATGTCGCAGAAAAGTGCGATGGTGGTTTATTTACCTTGGCTATCATGTCATGAAGCCTCATTCCTTAACTTGGTAGATAAGTATGACAACTCCCTATTCATTGATCATAGAGAAGGACAATAAATATATTAGTCTCCTAAAGTGAGTATATTTATTTAAGGACACGGCTTGGAAAACTTGAAGATCTATAAAAAAATTTTGCCCAATCTATTGAGACCCATAAATGGAAACTTCTTAATCAACGGAATATTGCTCTTAACTGATGGCGAAGATAAAGATTCTGGTTTTCTGGTGAGTAAAGGAAGACCTGCTGCAGTGGAAGCGAAATAAAATCATTACTTCATTTAACCGTCAGGTGTAAAAAAGTGAATTTTTTCTTGTTCAAATGGTCGATGTGTTTTAAACTATTATCACACTGAAACGGCATGAGATCCTGTGAGGTCTTTGAGAAAATAATCTTACATAGAAATCTCTCTCAACCCACGGATTCATACTGCCTCCTAAGTCAAAACGCAGTTCAATTTAATTACTTCAATGGCCTACTATGCCAATTCATAAATTTCCGTGTCAGATAAAAGGTTCCACATGCCTCCATTGTCAATAAATTATTATGCGATAAAAACTTTCTTTTATAATTTCGTACCCAGTATAGAAAGTGCTATTAAGGCATACGGCAACTTTTGGTAAAAAGAGTCTCATTTAATTAATTTTGCCAAATCGGAAAAAAGACGAATCCATATTTCCAATATGTACGTGGAGTTGAATATTCATATTGATTCTACGTTTGTAGGTTTCTATGAGATCTATAAGCCCAATTTAATCAAACCATGACTCACACGAAGCCTCGCTTCAACGCATCTCCACCTGATTTCTGAGTTTAGCTAGACTTGTCGCAAATATATTTGGTGGTCTCTACAAAAATCGATAGGTTATGGTAATGTTAAAACATAGACCTATCATATGACAAGCACGCAGTCGGAGTACACTTGGCGGTCTATGGAGTTTCTGCCTGGTACAGTGTTGATGTCTCAATCCACGCATCTGCCTCTTTTTGAGCGACATCGACAATCAGTAGCTCTTTGTGAGCCAGTCCAGGAGCCAACACAGTTTGGTTGCAATAACGGCGTCGTTTTGTACCCCGCGGGTTTCAACTCGGTGAATGTTTCATGAGGAAGTTGTTAGACAGCAACGCACATGATGATTCAGAGAAAACAAGAAGGACTTAAGGATTTTAGGGAATTTAAGTAAGAATAAAGAAGTTTATTGACTGCTACTCAAAATGCATACATGTACTACATTGTTTCAGATACGGTAACAGTGTCCGTTTCTGTGTTTTCAATTCTTGTTCTGTGTGCGAAATAAATCTTGCCATTACTGATAAACAATTTATTTGTCGTATGTTGTTAACAAACAATTCCAACGTGGCTGTAGTGATGACAATACAATAAACCTGGATGGACAATTAGCCATGCGAACTATGAAAAGACACAAGCAATGGGATTATTAAATGTTTTGTCTAATTTGCTCTCACGGCGACCCAGAAACCAAGTTGCTGATCCGGATGCAGTAAGTGTTTCCTTAATAAGCGCTAACATTGTCTATAATAAATCATAAGTGACCCATTTCGATCAATTTTGGATTAGAATATCGCACTTGTATTTGGCAGAGCAACACGAAACATTGTGCCAAAGATATATATTTTTTACTAAACCCAAAGTGGTTATGAGCATTAAACATAGGATGACATTAAGGAATGTATCCAAGCCACATTCTACAGTAAATGTAAAGGTGGACAATATCTCCACAAGATCGTCAAAGTATTCCTAGTATTAAGTTCGGTTTTTTTTTTTTTTTTTTGTTTTTAAGCATTTATTTATTATTTTGCATTAAGAGACATAGATAAGCTGTGAAAGAACCGGATGTAATATAACCAGGTTAAATTACTAATACGTTAATTGCTTGGATAGTAAAAACGGTTTTATATTTAGAAGTTCGTATTTATACTTTTAGGGTTAGAGAGAGAGAGAGAGAGAGAGAGAGAGAGAGAGAGAGAGAGAGAGAGAGAGAGAGAGAGAGAGAGAGAGAGAGAGAGAAAGAGAGAGAGAGTGAAAGAGAGAGAGAGAGAGAGAGAGACGAGACTCTAATTTCTAGACCTAACTAATAATCCAGACATCACCCTATCCTTAAGGGCAAAAAAAAAATCTTCTGGGGCGGTTGCATTGAATACTAATTGTTTCAGAAGGCCCTTAAGATAAAAGTCGATCTGTATTCTAAATTATATAAATTATTTAAAGTGTAATATAAAAAGTCGTGGACCAATAATGACTCAACAAGTTGAATGTGAATCTTTTTCAGTTTTTAGATCTAGATTAAGTTCAGGGCTTATCTTAGAAAATATAGTCAAAGATCAATGAAATTAACATTATTCTGCATCTTGATCGAATAAAACTCAATTCTCAGTTTCTCAGAACACTTTAATAAGGTTTTAAAACATTGCTTGAGAAAAGTCTAAAGTCTGGATCTATATACTTTTCCTCTCACTCCTTCCGAAGTAAATTTTAGGGAGAATTTTCTTTAAAGGTTGAGAAAACAGAAACTATGTCAGACAGATAAATATCTGACTGGTTTACAGGAAAATTTAGGTTCAATGGTTTTACCGAACTATTTTTTACCCATACAAAATAAGATTTATTACTCGGCCCTCGTATTCTTCTTTTTCTTTAGAATTATCAAATGTAAAAACTACAAACTGAGCAAACCGTAAGGGGATCTAGATCAACGACATTCTGAATAAAGCGCTGTATGTATTTGAGAGTTTTCATGCCTCAATGGTGGCAAAAGCACTACGCAACCACATCACTTCAAAATTTGCTTAGCATTACACTCTTTATTGTGCGCTGAGTTACTATTTTCCTAATTTTAATTTTGTTCACCCCCTTATGCAATCTACATCTGACTTATTTCTAAGAATCCGTGTTTGATCTTGGCCTGAGTTGGGTTTTGTTTTTTTTTTTTTTTTCTTCTGAAAAAGTAAAGGCGGCTTGGCTTTCATTGGATAAATAATTAATTAAAAAAAAAATACTGAATTTAAAATAAATTATTATTATGCTCAAGTCGAGTGCAGATTTAGATAGTCATAAGGCTATCCGTTATAAAAACGTTTATTTTCGAAACGCCAACACCTGACTGCTTTTCTCCCGATGTACAGTGAAAACACAATCCGATTTTTATCGTATTTATCCATGCAGCTTCAAATTCATAAGCCTCAAAATTTGAAGAACATACTTTTGATTAACAGTTTTCATTAGGATTTAAATATTTTGATACAATCTAAATTATCTACGATATTTTTACGCTCTTATTTCAAATGAATTAAGCTTATTAGAATCCATGTTGATCTAGATCTAAACTGTCTAAGTTAGTAATTGTTTTTCAGGAAGGAAAGATGGGTTTGTTTTGTTTTTTTCAAAAAGAAAAAAATTGATTTTGATATTCATATAAGGTATCTTTTAGCTCATATTAATGAAGATCTAGATTAATATAGGAGTTCCTTTGCTGGGATACTGGTACCCAACTATTGTTTTCTTTCCAGGTTTCCATAAAATTGTAACTGAAAATATTGAACAAGCGATATAGCCAACGACTCGAAACGAGATTTAAACGCTCACAAGAATGCACGACCCTTGTTAATATAAGGACACCCGCACAAAAGAAGTTCGAATATTTGTTTCTTTGTTAATGTATCTTTCTAGGCTAAAGAGCTGTATGTAAACTTACTCATTTGACATTCATAATACATTCTTCTACAAACATACTATGTCTGTTAAAGTTGCAGCTCGAATCTGGTTTTCAATTCTTCATCTCTTTGTACGAAATCTTCTATCTCTCTTTCTCTCTCTCTCTCTCTCTCTCTCTCTCTCTCTCTCTCTCTCTCGCTCTCTCTCTCTGTCTTTCTCTCTCTCTCTGTCTTTCTCTCTCTCTCTGTCTTTCTCTCTCTCTCTCTCTCTCTCTCTCTCTCTCTCTCTCTCTCTCTCTGTATCTCTGTCCTGTCTCTTCCTCTGTCTCTGTCAGTCTGTCTCTCCAGTGATGACTTGCTCGCCCATAGTAAGGAAAAATCTCTTTAGAAATCGTGCCCACATTAATTGTGATTCATTAGAAAGTTGTCGTCGTCCTTTTACACAAGAGACCACGCGTAATGCAAAAATAATCAAAGAATGTACACTTTGGGACAAGAGATGGCGCAATAACAGTACAAAAAGAGAACTGGTAATATCACCAAATAAAATTATGCTAATCCAATTTCGACTTATGACATAAATATTATTCCTCTCATGAACTTTGAAAAATTGCCACATGCACATCTTTTTGATCATTACGATAATATAATCAAACATCTACATTAGCAGCCAAGCACCTAACGCATACCATTTCCTTTAATTTTTAAACAAATAGTTCGAAAGTGTATAGAAAAGAAAGGAAATTGTTTGTCTGAAATCAATAATAGTTTAAAGAAGTTTTAAGGGATTTTATAATCATCCTCCACCTATAGAATCAATGTGTTTGTTATGAACTGCTGGAAAAAGACACTGTCGGGCTAAATGTGTTTATCCTGATGCTTAGAGAGGATATGTTAGTGATACTAATGCTCAGGCAAGGAGCAAAGTTACAGGTTGGAAAGGAATTGTCTTAATTTTATTTTGTCCATTCTCTGACGGTACTATTACTGCTAGCATGTTGCACCATCTCTTATGGAAATAAATGCAGCTTATTTGACACTTCTTTGATATAATACTCGAAAAAGGAAAAGAAAGAAATTATGCCCTTTTTAAAAACAAACAATAATAATTCTTTTTTAAAAATGTTCTAAGGAGATATCTTTTTTCACCACTAGAATCTATAATTATCATGAACTCCTCGGCAGAGACAGTTTGTCTCAGCTACGGCCCGTGAAATAAATAATGTGAATAATGATGGGAGGTCATTAATTATAATTAAGGAAAAAAGAAGGCTTGGCTGTTATTTTAAGCCCGCATCTCGAAAGAGCTGACTGACACCCTCGTTAAGGCTTAAGAACAATTTAGGTGGGTCTGAAGAGTGAAGACATCTTCAAGAAAAAAAAAAAACAGCTCTGCTGTAGACCTGATCAAGTTGTAGCCAAACACTAGCTCTCAATGTCTGTCTGAAATCTGATGCACTTTCAGAATATTTCTCGGCAGTGTAAAGCCTGTGAGAATCCATGATAGAATTATGTTAATTGTCATTAATACTTTCCAAGAATTGAATCAGTGCGTTACATCTTGGAATTACAAACGCGGAGAGAAGTCGGGTCCAATTTATTTGCTTTCGGTTGGGATTGTGTCAAATTTCACCCTTTTGTAAACAATTTTATTCTGGAATCCTTGAAAAATAATTTTTCGAAAATCAATAATAATCTTTGTGCGATAGAACAATCTGCATGACCTAACATGTAACTACAAGTTTTTGAACGAAGCTTTGTGCTGTTCCGATCACCCAGAGAGATTATCTTCTAGAATCATGTTTAGAATGAACAGAAACGATTCTCGTATTACACATAGTAACAGGTGCGTTAAACTGATCGAGGGGCATGACCTTGTAGAAATCTGATGTACTTAAAATGCATTTGCTCATAATCCAAGTGATCCTTTAATGAAATCTTATTTGGAAAACTAATAGATGACAAAAAAAAAAAAAAAAAAAAAAAACTATGAATTTTCATTAAGTCTTTGTACCGTATTACATTTGGATGAACATTTTCTCTTGCTGTAGGTATATGCCGCTAAATTTTTTGGATAAGTTTTTCCGATAGAAAACCAGAGCAGAGCTAGTAAGATGAGACTCGGCACCACCGCCGCACTGCTCAGTTCAAGTTTCGAACTCTTAAACTTTGTGTTCAGATCAGTGTGATTTTGGGGAGACGTCTCAAGCGTTTTCCGTCCAGCTTCCTCTCAACGGCTGGTTCCGGGATGAAGGACACGTCTATCCATTTTCATCTTTTGTGCCTTATAATTTTTTTCCATACTCTGCTGTTTGCATCTATCTTAATTATGAACTCAAAATTGTAAAGTCGTTAAGAACAAAATTCTTTATTAACATTTTCAGGCTTTTGTGTTATATGCTGACACTCCCGTTATATCGTGTTGCATCATAGCCAGCATTCACATCAGTACATTGAGGCATGCTTAGTTTATTTTGTCAGTAAATAACCTAAAGAAGAGCAAGAAAAAAAAATAATCATAACTGTAAATATACTAGTGCTTCTTTCTCTGTGTTATGGAAAAACAAATGTTTCCATAATTACATGTACCTGGGAAGCACCTTAAAGAGTGATGGAGGAGAAGAGAATGATATCAGTAACAAACTTTAAAAAATCTGAAATTATCATTCAATGTGGAAATAAAAAAGAAATCCATTGCAAAAATTAAATTTTCATTCTTCTCTTTTTTTATGAGCGTTAATTAGAGGTAGAGAGGAAAGATCGTCTGCAAAATCAGGGTTTTCGAGTCTTGTGAATCGATTCCTTCCAATTTATCTAGCTTGATTCTTAGTTGTTTTTATCATAACACCCCCCCCCCCCCCCAGACTGTCGTAGTGTTATTAAAGTTAACACTTCCCAGAAATATTCCGTATATCCGTTGTTGTTTTTTTGTTATAACTAAGGATTTTTAAATTTTTGTCCCACAGTGTTAGTTCAAAATCTTCCGATTACTTTTTACAAGCCTGGTATATTTCTAAGGATCTCTAGATCTACCCGCTGTGAAACTTCTTCTGTCAAGTGAGCTCTCAAGTGTCGCAATGAGTCAGGTCCTTCACATTCTTATCATTTTCTATCTATTTCTATTGCTTTTATCTCTTCAAAATATCAGAAAATATGATTCTTTATGTTGGTCTTGCATTGTTTAGCTTTCAGGGGTAGATGCTTTTAGGATGGACGGAGAGCTTTTCGGTCTGTGAATGTCCTTGACATTCATAAGGTCAGATAAGATTGCAAAAAGCTGTGATGAGGCCTACATTACTTCCGGCCGCTCTTATCCAGGCCCAGCTCTCCCTGCGCTATTTTTGGAATTGGATCAAGATCAATTTTGTTAGAATTCTGACAAGCAAACATGCAAATGTTTCCATGAAATGCTTTCTATGCTCATACCCACGTGAATTCACCACTCATTCTGTTTTTGTTCGTATTGTATCAACCCCAGGGCTGCCTTCATAATTATGGTTTCCTTCTAGTGTTAGGAGCATCTGCTCGATTTTGGTCTTCATCAAAAGTGAAGTGTAAACCGGTCTTCCTCGAAAAGGCGAATCAATATCTTTTCAAGCTTATCAAACCTCTTAAGCACTTTCACTCTGACATAACCACATCTCGAACCTAACTTTGAACAGAGATTTAAAAAAAAAATTAGTTTATGTAGCCTCATCTGTGTATAATACCATTGTAGTTGCTCAACAAAGGTCAAATTGCGTGGACTACAAGAACCTTAAGTATGTTCAGATTCAAGCAGACAAACAAAAATGCACAAATTTATTTGCATCGTATCTCTGTAATTATGTTTATAGAACAACTTAAAATCACCAGTTCTGTGATGGTTCTCTCAAAAAGTTGATTAGAATATTGGATTAGCAATATTAATTTTAGTCTATATTTTTTTAAACATGCTATTAGCACTATGAAGATAATCTTTTTTTCTAATTTATTATACTTACCATGATTACTTTTCTGTAAATTGTAGCCAATTTATAGCAATCGAATATGCTTCGAAATTGCTCTTTTTAAAATATCAGTCTAACAATAAGAAAAACTAAGTAGACTTGTCATTGCAGTTGAGTCCAAGGGAATCCTATGGTGCCATTGCTGTGCATATTGATGCATTCTTCAGTAAAGAACCTCTGATAGATTTGATTATTGAGTTGGGACAAAGTCATTAACATGTTTATAAAGGAAAACCAGACCTGAAAGCTAACTATTCCGGGGTACTGCCATCCTTGTAACAGCTGTTAGGAAGGAATCAGGTAGAGTATTAAAATTTCTTCAGCCTCTAGGATCATTTCTTTGGAACGGAAGATGTAAAGTTTCAAAAAAATCCGACGATGATTTATTAATCCGTTTAATGAAAACAAATACCAAAATCGTTTGTTTTTCTTTGCTAAAGCTGTATCATGGTTGAATATCGCTTTTTACATTTGCAAGCCTTAGAAAAATTCTCTTCTGATATTTTCGAAGAAAAGGTCCTAGTTTATGTGACAAATTTCCTAAATATGATGCTGTAAATGAGGAAATTCAATCTGGATTCATGTCGGTGATCGACGAAGATCTTGAAGGTCGCCGACTTTTAGTGCTAACTTATGATAATACTGCAAGAGTGAAGAAACTGGTTCTACATATTCGACACATACCTGTCAAACAGCTGTTAAGCGAAACTGGAATCAGTGCAGGGACAATAGAACTGATTTTCCATGACCGTCTCAACATGAAAGTTTTCTGCGCAGTGGGTACCTCGCCTTCTGGCCAATGAGCAAAAGAAGCAGAGGGATGAATCCTGCAAAACTCTCCTCGGAATGAAGTCAAGTGAAACATTTCTTTAAAGACATGGTTATTATGGCTGAAACAGAGATTTAACATTTTGTTCCAGAACAAACAAAAAATGTGGGGAGAAAAAGGCGTAGATAACTCAGTATTGGGGTCCTCCTACTGCATGGCAATGCCCCTGCGCCCAGCTTATTCACCATACTTAGCCCCTTCAGATTTTTTTCTGTTACCAAATTAAAAAAAAAAAATACTTTAAAGGACACCGTTTCCTTGACAACGAGGAGGCCATTGAAGTTGTTGAAGACTGGTTAGGAGGCCATTGTCTCGTTCGTTCCTTTTTTTTTTTTTTTTGTTCATTTATGGTGTAAATTATAATAATGCCAAATATTCCTGTGAGCTGCGGGTGAGACTTAAATGGTGTTTGCCTGTCAACAAGAGTAGATTTGGGATTTCCTGATCAGATGCATTGAGCCGACTTCAGCCACTGAAATCATACTATGATATGATGAGGTTTAAATTCTTTGTGTTCTGTTGTCAGCGGGCGAGTGATCATTGAGCAAACTGCGGTGAAAAGAGTTCTTGTGCGTGGACATATGGACATTATGAGTGGTGCTCTTGCATATTTCTCACAATCTTGGTGATTGACCCTAGGTTTGGTTTCTCACTTTGTTACTGCAGTCAATAAGTTTCCAGATATCCAGATATGTGGAGCACACCGCAACAGATATACATTTCAGCCTCTTGAGCCGTGGTCGCGCAGTTGCAGCAGCTGGTGCCTGTTGTGTCACAACGTGTCTCAGATAAAAATGGTTTCAATGGTAAAAGGCTTGAAAACTTCAAACGAATCGATTGAACGATTAAATTACTAAATCCGACTGACAGGCGCCTGCGATGCCCCATGTTATCTACAAGCGTGAGATCTAGTTGATTCACATTCGTCATGGGTTATTAAGGTGTGGCTTCATGAAAAATGGACCAACGCACATTGCGAGATTAAGGCCATTGCAGTCGCAGATGGTGCGCTTCATAAACTTTTATTTTTTCAGTTCATCACCTGTGACGTTAGCTAATGTTTGACAATGATCCAAGGCTGTTGGTTCAACTGCTACCTAACCTAGATATGTTGCGTCCCCCTATCAACCTCTAGCAATGTATAATTATCATCCTTCACCAGCAAGATTGTCCGCTGTGTATCGAAGACGTCAATGACAACTGGGTTCCTGAAGAGCCGCAGACGAGCCTATCTTTCTTAGACTGTTTACTGCCAATTGTGACATCACAACTTTTCTTCCTATTCTCCTTTTCTGGCTAACTTAAAATCAAACTTTAGCTGTAGCAAACGGCGGAACCTAATTTTATATATATAATAATGGATTTAATATAAGTATTTTGAAAATGTTCAAGCTTTCAGCTTGAGTGCTTTAACTGAAAGCATCCTGCTGAAAAAGACGAGTATAATTTCAAAGCGAGGAGTATTTCATCCTAAGACTAGTCAGGTCGTTTTGCCAAGTCAGAAAAGTCTTTGTGGTCACAAAGTGACGCAAAGTGGCCGGTTTGGATAGAAGAGCTGTTTCCGAAAACTGTCTATTGGTAGTGTCTAATTTCGAAATTTATATCTATTTATAGCCATAAAATTGTTATTAGTTTTCAGAACCTCATTTTATTTTGATAATGGTCTATAATATATTCCGATGAGTAATAATGTCAATTGATATCATTTAGATTAAAATAAGTAAGATCAAAGTAATTTTTTCTTTTTGAAAATTTTCATGAATGCAAAAAAGTATACGCTGCTCCTTAAATCATTAAAAAAAATGTTGACATACAGCAATACCGAATGTTCTCTGATTTGGGTCATCAACGATAGTTATAACGAGTGGGTGAAACTACAGAGTAGGAGTCGAAATATGGACCAACTACCATTGAAAAAAAATCATTGGAATTGCCGTGTTTTAAAAAACAATTCCGATTCATGCCGAAAATAAATATTTGAAAGAAGAGCTTGATTCAAGAAGTTTTTTTTTCTTTCATAGAAATGAATAAACTCCGAAAGTTTTAATCAAAGCATCAAAAACATCTCCATTTGGCCGATATAGACCGTCGAACGGTAAATTAAAGAGTATTAACTGGGATAATCTTATTCTGATCTCTTTGATAAACCTGTAATTTATGGAGGCTAAGCGAGCGTATCGTATGCCATATATTAACTCCAGGTCATTTATGCGACCTAGATCCATTACTGGAAATCTGTTTTGTTTCAACAAGAATGGGCTTGTCTCAGAGAGCCATAATCATTGTGCTCACCAGACCTATTGAGGTATAGCACTCAATTCATTAATGTTAAACTTTGTTTACAGAGGAAGCAAAATACCGCACTAGCTGGACGAAGTGGGATGAAAGATTTGAGGCGGTTAGCAAATCCTCAGGTTGCAAACTCCAAATGACACGCTATGATTGGATCTTTGCAACACTGGATTGGAAAGTCACATGACAAAGGCGTCACTATATAAAGCCTCATTACGAACCCTTTGTAGTTAGAGTGGAACTTAAATGGTAGATGATTAATATTTTGAACTTATCAAGTCTCATCAAATATAATTCAATAATCACCGATATAAAAGACTGCAGAAAATACATTAATGGTTATGATCTGCAGCACAGATTGCTGTCCGTTGGTTAGAGTAATAGATCCTTTTTTAGACATCTATTGCATTCCAGCTTTATTTCATTCAATTCTTTTCATGACTGCATTTAAAGTTGCCACAAATTTGGGAGTTCGCGCCTCTGCAATGTACATGTACAAATAGAAAGGATTCAAGTACCAAGAACTTTGAAGATAAATGTAACAATCTGCGATATGGTATTTTATTTACAATTAGAATTGTTGAATATTTTGGGAAAATTTTGTGCTATTCCTGCAATTATTTGTCAGTCCACCAAAGAAAACACGTTGCGTTTTCAGTCCTCTCTTTTTTTAGCTACAAAGCAATAGCGATTTTCTCGCCTAATCATGTTAAGAATGTAGCAAACGAAATTAAAAAATTCAATACCACTTTCCAAGCTGGCTTCTAGTTTCACCCTTTGGCGATAATTGATACAGAAAAAAGCCTTTGTACTCACTGACTTTTAGTAATGATACTCAAATATGCAGTTATTACTTTATATAATACGCATTTGATACCAGAACTTGTATTGCTTTTTAGAACATTCTGATCTCGATCTGTATATGAAGGTGGTAACTCAGCAAAGCCGCGAGTCAAATCACATGCAAAACCAGTGATTGCTTGCCAGCAACTCATTCACTCATGACTGCATTTCATTCAGACCTACTTTTACATTACCTGATATATCTAATGTCAATGTCATGACATCTCATTAGTAACCTTAGCACCATCTCATGGAAGCTGAAAGTGGTTGTGAGTGGTGATTATACTCAGCTTCATTAATTGAACCAAAAAATATTTGTATTTACTTTTAACTAAACAGCAATGAACAACTGCACGTGATGCCTCTTCTAAGCTGATGCCAAAACGTGCTTTACATTATGCATGTAATCATATTTCAGCAAACCTCTTCAAACATTTTGACATTTAACCCCAATGTTCATACACACTTAAAAGTACATATTTATCATTATAAAAACTGAAAGTTGCATAGATGGACACAATTATTGAATTGTGTGTGCGGTTACCTTAATAGTGACTGCCATTGTATTCCTTCTTCCATAGAAACGCAACTTCACCGCCAACTGTGCTACTGGGTTTGGTCAAAAGTTTTTGTCCTCTTAAATGTTGTGCCTGAGATTATTACGACCTAGAAGACACAACCGCCCACCAGTTAGGGTAGGTCCTGACACCTGAACTGCTCCATCACTGGTTTATTTTACAATTGGGGCTGCGGGCTTTTGTTGCTTGAATAATTTACTGGTTGCACGAGGTAGATTCCTCACCAGTTGAGGTAATGTTCAGGCTTTGCATACACCGTTCTCATCATGCTTACTAATTTGGATGTCTTTAAACCCGATTTTTTTTTTTACATATTTTATATATTATATCAATTACTCTTTGCATTGTAAACGCATAATGATGGTAATAGGTTTAGAATCATTTTTTCCAATTACCTGGTATGTGAATGAATGAAAGAATAACTAAGATGTATTACGGAAATATTTCTTATCTGTTACTACCATATGTTTTAGAAACTCCGCTTTTTTAAAATTGAAATGATCTAAATATTTACACAAAAGTGAAATTCCAGTTAGCAAAACATGCCATTGTTGTTTGAAAGCTTGATTATACATCAAATTTCCGATTAATTCGAAAAAAAACATTTTTTTCCAACTTTTCGTGTTTAACTCTCTTTTTCAACTTTTAAGCAAAAATTCTCAATCTGCGTGTAAAATTTAAGGATTGAGTCTGTTCAGGAAAAAAATACTTTGGAGTTTGTGTGAAAAAGCAACAGATCTAGACTATGGTTTGAATGTTTAATTCAGATCCTATACTTGAATTACCCGATTTTTGAAAATTAAAAATGTTAAGAATGAATGTATTTATTTTTTTTTCTCTGTTAAATATCTTTTTAATTTATCCTATTCTCAAATATCGTTTAAAATAATTGTTTTCGATTCCAAATAGTTCGTCCCAGATTGAGATTTGTTCCGCAAAAGGACTACTTGAGTTTCTTTTAGAAATACGGATCTAGAGCCAAGTTTGTATACAAAATAAACAACCATCATACTAATGTTAAGATGTAGATCTAGTTAAGTCTATGTTTTTCTATTAGATAGAAGAAGAGACCTAATATCCCTTCCGAGAAATTCTGGTAATCGTTTATTCTCTTCTGAATGTCTGAGTATGTTTTATTACCATTGGTGAAAACTAGAAAAGAATTAAAGTTTTTTAAATATTACAGTGAAGAAAAAAATCTGTTGTATTCTAGCTGTGAGTGATTTCTTCCTCAAGTGTTGGGGCAAGTCTATCAGTCTAAACTGAGGAGCTGCAGGTTGGATATAATGAGGACAAGCGACTGATTTCTCTTGCTATTCATATAATTATATTCTGCTGAATAATTTGTATGTAACAATTTTACTAGCCATACAACGCGTTTTTAGACTCAGTAATATTCATAGTCGTCTATAGAAGCCAAGTCTTTCATTTACCATATGCGTTATTTGGACCTATTATATCCTTAGTACAATGCAACGAGAAGAAGCTCTAAATGTAAATACTAATTATGTTCGGTTTCACTAAATATCAATTATTTACGATACGTAACTTATAATGTGAGGTTGTATATTATAATTTAAATATGAAGTGTATATATAACTCATCATAATGTAAAATCGCGTGCGCTCTAGTGCGAAGTATGTACGTTACTTATCATAATATAAAACCGTGTACGGTTTAATAAGAAGTATGTACGTTACCCATCACAATGTGTTTCACTTCATTTTTAATTCCCGCGATTGAAGTTCAAAGACGATCTAAAGTGAAAATCAATCATAATTCTGTGGACATCAGTCCATCAATATCCTACCATTGTCTAGACCCCTTTCCCGACTTGACGATTTTCATTATCATCAGTATCATCATCATCTTCATCATCATTATTCTTTATTTTGGGCTTGGAAAGGATGTACTCATCCCACTCATGAACTACACTTTCTGATTGTTCTCCACTCTTGCTGCCTTTTCACATTTGCTACCATCAATCTCTCATTCGTCGTAGTATAATCTACGTATATCTCGAATACTAGATTTCCAGTTTAAAACCATCCCATCCCATATCCTATCAACTCTTAAATCTCGCATGTTATGCATACATTGAAATCAGGATCCGAGACCACCGTGAATCATACATGCATGGCTTTTTTATTTCATTACTAGACATGGTTAGAAACTGTTTGAGCATAGCAAATTAAAAGATTCCCTGAATGATAAAATCGAAGAGGAGCTGTTTCACTGTATAAACTGATATAATTTTATCTTAAAACATAGTTATTGTCCCAAGTAGTATTTGTATTTTGTGGTATAATTTTCTATCCTCACAGTTTTCCGTAGGAAAAGAGTATCTTATCGAAATATTGTTATTTATCTTAATAATCTCTCTGATTTCTTTTCAGTGGCTCAGTCCATTGAAGTAATAACTAATACAGTACCGATTTATTAGAAACGAATAAAGTAGGAAGCTGTTCATTAAAAGGTCCATATGAGGGATTCAAAATCAATTCCTTTAAGTGATACGACCAAACTTTGCCTAATAGATCTTCTCACAGAATCCTTACGGTAGAGCATCGGCGCTTTGCGTTGTCTTTTTACATTAAAAGTTGTTACTGCCGCTCTACCACAACTGCAATTATCTTTTTTAACAAACGGCTGAAATGAGTTCAATGAAATAGCATGAGCCCTTATTACTGTATCTCACCTTGTCCCATCCTATTATCAATCCTATATCATTGTCTTAAACTTTCATTGACCTCTGTCTCGTAACCCTACAAGTCATCCCACTTAAACAGGATTTTCTTGATGCCTATTCCAGGGTCTGCTTATATCTTTTCTTAGCCCAAAATTATAAAACTCCCTCCACACACGATTGGGCTCTGCTACCGTATCGGTAGTAAATGTAATCAAAACGCACCTACCAAAAATTCTATGAGGTATATAATGGGCAATAACCCGTGTCCATCCCAAACAGAACCAAAACACTGTGAGAAGCATGGGTGATTTAGTCTTACCAAAGCCCATCATTAACGTTAGCGACACATCCACACCATCATCTTTCCAGAATCGGAAAATCCTTAACAAAACTCTGTCGGTACATGAAGCCCGTTCCCCCGTCCGCAAACGTGAGAAATATTGTACCTTCAGACCACGTGGGTGATAAGCTTCATCAAAACTCCATTAAAACTGGGAGGGATTCATTTTAGCCAGAGATCCTGCTGTAAAAGGGAGTAACACATCTTGCTCAAACTGAATCCGGTTAACAAAAACTGAAATGAACACAGTCATGGTCTCTCATGTTGACCGCAGAAGGTTGTGAGTTAACAGGGTTCAACAGGTCATTAGCCGACTGAGGAGCCTTTGCTTCGTGCAAAGAGGTTGACATAGAGAATGAGGTTAAGGAGGACATTGATGGTGGTTGAAATAAAACGAGGCTTGTACTGAGTATGATTACATGTATAACAAAGACAGTTTGAGGGATGATGAGGAAAAAGGTTTGTCGTTGATTATGATATTATCTATGATGGCGATAATGATCATGATGATAATTTTGATATGTATAGATGATGGGGTTGAAAGTGATAAGTATAATCGGAATGATGATGGTAGTTGGGAAAAGTAAGGACGATATTTGCGAGGAATAAAACTATGAAGGGGCAATATGAGGATGATCTTGAATGACCACGAGGATGTCATAAATAAAATCTCATCCTCTTTTCCACCATTTATCCAAACTTTAGGAAAACAACAACGAGCGCAGCTCTAGGGATGGAGTATCAGAGGACTCCATCGATGGCGATGGCGAGATCATCGCTGAGGCTAACATCGCCACCGAGAGAGAGACTGGAGGAGTTGATGCTGAGGCTGAATCGGTTACAAGCCCCAGTGGTAACCTCAATGACACAGAACTTCCTCAAAGTCCTCCATCTCGCGAGACAGCGAATGAGGAGGAGGAGAGCAAGAGGCGTCAGGAGGAGAAAGAAGCTCTACGAACTCTGGACGAAGCTCTCGGCAAAGACGCCATCAGTGAGGCTGGAAGTTCCATCATGGAGCCAGCGGCCGCCGTTGTTGCCTTGTCACATGAAGAGAAAAAACAGGAAGCTGGCGCCGAGCTTAAACCTCCTGAAGAGGTTCATACACCGAAACAGTTGGTTAGCGAGACACAAACTACAGAGAACCCAAAACCTTCCACCTTGGAGATAATTGATGAGAACGCGAAACTAGCAAACACAACTACCGAGGAGATATTAACAGAAAATGTCCAACCAAGCACATTACTTAAACAAAACAGTGAAGAAAGTTCTCTCGTCGGAAATGTTCAGCCTGCACCAACGTCTGCAACCGGTGTAGAACAAAAAGCCATTGAGACTTCTGGAGAAGCTACAAGTGAGTCTATTCTAGCAGATGAGTTCAGAGGTATGCGGCTCAAGAGTGATGATAATAGCAGCTTGGGAGACATATCAGTCGATCCTCGACTGGACACAGGGTCTGGCCTGGACGATTTAGTTCCTCCAGAATCGCCTGACGGGATGGATGCCCTAGAGGGAGCTGGCTCTGACGAGGACAGTGACTACCCGGAGGAAAGTCAACTTCCCGGGATGGGACAAAAGGGTGGTTTTGGTCAATGCTCAACGTTTCTCTCTGGGAAAAAATATACAGATCTTCAAGCTGTCCCCCGCGCTGGTGATGTCATGTTCAGAACTAGCGCACACGTTGCCTTGCAGGGTTCGGGTAAAAAAGCATCCCCTCTCGAGATGGTGATCTCTAGCAAGATGGCTGCAGATACCCAGGAAGAGCTTATGTCAGCTCTCGACAAGGTCAGAACTTTGCAGTCCAAAGTCACAGACGTAGAGAAAGATGTAAGTGAAGCTCAAAGCCATGCCTTCGATGCTAGGAAAGAAGCAATCGAAGCAAAAGATGAAGCCATCAAAGCAAAACAGCAGGCTGCTGAGGCAATGGAGGAAGCTTTAGAGGCAAAGAGAGATGCTTCACAAAAACGGCAAGACATTCAGTCCATTTCTGTGAGTGCTGTCGGTGCAGATACCTCAGGCTCAATATCTCAAATCACAGATGTTCTTGGGCACAACTCAGCCTCACCAGCCAATGTGGTAGGGGAATCTTTAGGCTTCACTCCGTCGGGGACGCCAGATGACCTGAGCGCTGTAGCTGTTAGGTCCCACACGGATATCGCTCAATTAGCGCCCACCGCGGTGGACCAAGTGTCCGCATTAGGCTCAGAGGTAACGGCGTCCCTTTCAACTGCTGCAACCGACGGACTCAGGGCAGCGGGAAATGAGTCACGGAGTATCGCCCGGGACGGGAGCGCCCTGGCTGGTAAAGTAGGGGATGGTATACAAGATGTCCGCGCGGCAGCAACAACATTGTAAGTCCCCTCTAAAACATCAGTTCATATTTCCATTATGTTTTTCCATTCCATTTATCTTTGCTTCAGTTCTTCTTCTTCTTCTTCTTCTTCTTCTTCTTCTTCTTCTTCTTCTTCTTCTTCTTCTTCTTCTTCTTCTTCTTCTTCTTCTTCTTATTATTATTATTATTATTATCATTGTTATCATCATCATCATTAATATTATTATCATTATCCTTGATATTGTTGTTGTTGTTGTTGATGATGATGATGCTGTTCTTGTTCTTGTTGTTTTTGCTGCTGTTATTACTGCTATGAAAATATTGCCGTATTTCAACTATAACGAAAATAAACACCAATAATTAAAAAACAATAATGATAACTCCTAATATTCTGTTGCTATCATTACTACTACTACTACTACTACTACTACTACTACTACTACTACTACTACTACTACTACTACTACTACTACTACTACTACTACTGCTACTACTACTACTACTACTACTACTACTACTACTACTACTACTACTACTACTACTACTACTACTACTACTACTACTACTACTACTACTACTACTACTACTACTACTACTACTACTACTACTACTACTGCTACTGCTACTGCTACTACTACTGCTACTACTACTACAACTCATACTACTACTACTACTACTACTACTACTACTACTACAACAACTACTACTACTACTACTACTTCTACTACTACTACTATTACCACTACTACTACTACTACTACTACTACTACTACTACTACTACTACTACTACTACTACTACTACTACTACTACTACTACTATTTTTATTTCTATGGTAACTGATTTTTATGATGTTGTCCATGACGATGATTCTGATGTTGGTACTGATAATTCGAGGATTAAGATAACTATAATGGTTGATTCTTATTTTAATATTAAAGTGCGAAATGTATACTTCCTATATTCTGCCTGTTCAGGTCTAATCTTGTGGGTTTCGAATATTTCCGGCATTATTATTTTTTTTTTTTTTTTTTTTTTGTTAAACCAAGAAATCGATTCTACAAGGAGTATTTTATAATCAATTTTTTCTTTAGAAAAAGCGGACTTACTTTCTCATCTATATGGGGAGAATTTTTGGTGCGCCTGTGTCTCCTGCTTGTCACCATGGGAGCCTCTGCTCACCTCATTGTTGCCATTGTGAAATCCATTGATGATAGTTCGTACATCAAGCTTGGCGTGTATTCCTTCATCCTTGTCTGCATCTTCCTGCCTGCAGTCTGCATCCTCATCTACTTGCTGGTGAAATCAAATGTAATATTATATAATAAAATAACATTTAAAAAAATCTTACTCTTTAGAAAAATTACCTCATAAAAGTGAACATATGATAGTAACCAAGAATGTATGGAAATCCTAAAGACCAAAATAATTTGATGCTGTCATTCGCTTTCACATTTTCAGTTAAGATTTGACAGTAAACTCAGAAGAAACCAGCCCTCTCATTAGTGAGAGGTTTTAAGTATTAATTTACACACTCTATATCTCGACTATTTAGACATGTTGTTCTGATTAATGTGCACTGTGGCTATATTTTTAAAAAATCCCCTTTTCTCCCTCTTTGTTTCTTTTTCTCTATTACCGTCTGAATTTCTATCCAATTATCTTTTCCTCTGTATGACTCCGAGGGAGACCTTAGAGAAGTTGACCAGTTAATATTATATTCATATTGATATACAGCCCTCTTCTTCCTATCCACAATATAAATTATGATTTCTCTGTAAATGTAACATAAGCTCTGTACCTTCAGGTGAGTTCCTTATACAAAGCGACCAGGGAGCTGAATGCCGCCAGAAAAGTAGCCCACACCTCGGCTGTCACCTTTTCCGACCACGTGGTCGAGTTACCACCCTTAACCCATCACCATGACGACGAAGCAGAAGACGGAATGGAGGAGATTTCTCTGGGAAGCGGAACTAGCGACAGGGACACAACTCCAATAACCCGAGCCACTGATGCTCTGAGCAGTGACGGAACAGAAAACCCGGCGTTTGCCAATAACGTGCACGTGTAGAGAAACTAGTGCTTTGTGATAGACGTATTCTTTAGCTCCATTCCAAAGTTTTGTAGGCTGCGCAAAACGAAATGAGCCAGGATTGAACTACGAGACCTATGATCGGACAAATTCACCAGTCGTTTACCCCTGTTCTATTCATAACGTATAACTTAAAAAATTTGAAAGGCAGCTATAATTGTTTTTATTCTAAGGTAATATCAATATGTAACAGGACATCGCAGTGTGTTCATTCAAATGCTGGCTGCACCAGATGTGGAGTTGAGTCACTGAGAAAACAGCTTTCGAAACATTTTTCTCAAAACAAATGAAACAAATTAAGGTGTGAAAAGTTACCGATCTCACCAATACGCTGTATTGATCCACACTCTAACAGCTACTGCTTCCTAATGTTGTGTTTTGAGCTGCCAGAGGCGTAATGGTTGATTGAAGACTTTTGCAAAAAATTGAATGTTTATCACGCACTTTATGCATCAAAGTGGACCCAGCATTTTGCAAAAACATAGACATTCCTCTTGCCTTTATTTTACCTTTGAACCAGTGGGTTGCTTTCCACATGGTGCCAAGGCGCGTTCATAATAAACGAAACAGTCTTAGCTAATATAAAAGCAGGACTCCTATATCCAAGATATCTTTTCTTTATCTAAATTAGTTTGATATGATCCACATCTAAAATCTTTTCTCAGCATGGACATGTCGTTAATTACAATTCATCAAGTGACTATATTTAGAGTATCTTACAGGTCAATGATGATAACGGATTAAAATTCGATATAAGATTTGCAGTTCTACGATTGCCTTCACATTATTGCAATATTAATGTGACAGATGAAAAGGCAAATTTCTCTTTTTTTCGGTTTTTGGATAAAGGAAAGGAAACGGAAGGTTAGATTCATAACAAAGAAGTTTTTTTCCGTGAGATACATCAACTTCATAGCTTGACATAAAATAAAAAATAAAAAAACAACCGAGTGCTAAAACAGGGACAAAAGCAATAAGAATTGTTATTTTCAATGGCGACATCATAGCGAGTACGAAAGCCATAGCCATGCTGGAGAAAGGCCTTAAACAATTGGCACAGGATAATCCTAATGATGATATTTAAAGACATCATGATAAAGGTTCGATCGAGTGCCTAATATATGTTTTATACGTAAAGTAATGTAAAAAAATGCTTTTT
Organism: Elysia crispata; assembly: GCA_033675545.1. NCBI lineage: Eukaryota > Metazoa > Mollusca > Gastropoda > Plakobranchidae > Elysia > Elysia crispata. The sequence continues at coordinate 282,842 of JAWDGP010008010.1, forward strand.
TTTTTTTAACTGCACGACATAGCAAATGGAATGATAAAACCGGCAAATCTTAATCAAGGGAGATGCATGATGCTAGAATAGGATAATTAGTCTCAAATGTGTGACAAACTCACTCTACGAACAATTTGTCAAAGGAGCCTCAAATGTGTAGCAGCTTTTGAAACAAACAGGTCAAAATTCTATGTAGAGTTAAATATTAGAAAATGCAGAAGTCAAAAAATACACTTACATGAAGCTATAAAAAAGCAAAATCTAAAAGAAACTAAAGAGGGTTAGCTGTTGCTGTGACTTAATGGGAGAAGAACAGGAAAACTAATCACACATAATTTTTGTTTTACATAGTATTCTTTGGTCTTACTCCCAGACTGTTTGTTGGACCATTAAGTCTGTTTATTACCAGATTCGCCACGATTCAAACGTTAAAATCTAAGTCTGACTCAAACTGTCAACTTCTCGAAAATTGGAAAATTTTAAACCAATTCTAAATTAAAAGTAAATGAAATTCGACTTTCCATGGAACAAGCCAGGTTCGATTGCGTTAATAGATATGTCTGAGAAAATACTACTTTAGCTATCTTTTCCCAACCAGCGGTCGTCTTGGAATTAATATAGATTTATCGGCAAACATTTACCCCGTAACAGATTCAATATCACCGGTCTTACACCATGCCTGGACCACTCTTCCCTCAATATTTTCAGAGAGATACAACGGTTTTGTCTTAGCTGATCAATTTCCGGTCCTTCGCCAGGGGAGCGACCAAGAATTGAGAGCTCGTCTTCTCTTCTTAACATTGTTTGCGTGAGTTTGCGAGTCGCGCGCCTGTCAGGAATGAATCTAGATCTAGATGCACCGAAACCTTTATGACAGGAGCGGGTTCAGTGACAAGAAGGGTCTAAAAATTGTAGTGTTGTGAAGAAAACAAGGCAGAGAATGACCAAGAAGGTATTCGGAAGACTGTATCATGATAAAAGTGCCTTAGAGGGAAAACTACATAGCAAAGTAGAATAAAGCAGATGTCCCACATGTGTTCCTATAATATAATACACCTGTCAGTCGAGAGTTAGACTGCCAATGAAAAAATCCGGGGTTTTAAATCAATAACTTATCAATTTCTAGCCTTTTATTGTGAAACAGTGCACAGTACCAAATAAAAAGATTCAAAAGCAAATAACGGACACGGCTTAGGAAATACAGAATGCAAATGTGAAGATATCTAATAAGATAGTAAAAAATATTTATTATATATTATCTTTCTATAATATATGTGTGTATGAATCGCTCGATAGATAGATAGATAGATACAAGACAGACAAAGAGATGACAAATAGGTTGGATTGATTGATGTATAAGATAATAGATGAATAGTAAAACAAGTAAATAGATTAAATGGATTTGCGAATAAATTATGTTACAGGGAGAGAGGCATGGAGATAAAATGATCGAAAGATAGACATACTCATCCATGGATCATACTAAGACTGATAATACAAAAGACATGAAATAAGAACGGATGAGGAGAGAGAGAGAGAGAGAGAGAGAGAGAGAGAGAGAGAGAGAGAGAGAGAGAGAGAGAGAGAGAGAGAGAGAGAGAGAGAGAGAGAGAGAGAGAGAGAGAGAGAGAGAGAGAGGGAGAGGTAAAGAAATTTTTCATTTTTGCTCTGTTCCTGTCGTTTTTTCAAAAAATATTGTAAATAAAAATTATCAATTCTCTTCATAAGTCTTAAAATTAAATTATAACATAATTTATGGTCGCGTCTTGTTGTTTTTTTTTTAGTTTAAATGTTTTGAGTTTAAGTCATTAAGACTGAATAGAGTTCGTAAATCACTGAAAAGGAAATCGTCAAGATCTTAAGTTAAGATATTACTCAATTATTAAACTGATTAGGAATGGATTATTGGTGTAAATGCGTTATACTGATAAGGACAATGTTTTCATATAATTAGGATATTGTAGCATTTACTACAATACATTTACGTTAAAATGAAAGAAAACGAACGAGAAGGTTGGAATTAATTATTTAATTATCTTGCAGACATGAAGATAAGGAGTAGAACTAGATTCGTGAGTGTGAGCAGTTGAGTGGATGACGGATGATGCCCGTGATTCTAGTAACTCTAAAAAATGTAAACAACAACAGAATCTGCCTCTAGCGCCAGCAGTCTAAAATGTTAAACAAAGTCAATAATGTCAGTGTGATCGACAAATAAATGTGAGTTCGCTGGGACGCCACATAGTTTCCCCCCCCCCCCCCCCCCCCCATCCCCCAGCACTGTCATTGTAGTCACTGAAAGCGTGGAGGTAAACGTATGGTACGGCCCAGACGGGTTGAGCGTGTCTGCAGGTCCAGTGTTGTAGGCTCCGGCAGTTGCAGGGGAGGACGTCCACGCCGCGGCGGCTGCGCCACAGAAACAGGCCCAGTGAGGTCCACATGAGCTGGCTTTAAACGGTCTGCCGAAATTATCTCCTCTCGGCTGCCAACCATTATGCGGAATGTTTTTTCACCTGACGCCACGACACGATAGGGTCCTTCGTAAGGACGTTGGAGAGGTCCGCGGTGGCCATCTTGACGGATGAAGACGAACTGTGCGTCACGGAGAGATTGCGATATGGCCGCTGATGGCGATATGCTGTGGTGTGATATGGGAAGGGGGGAAAGTTTCTTAACAGTAGAGCTGAACGGATCGTTTGAAGCACTCATTGGCTGGCATTTTGAGGCAGGGTCGATAAACTGTCCAGGTACTGTCAGAGGCGTTCCGTAGACGAGCTCAGCGGCAGACGAACCTATGCCATCTTTGGGAACTGTTCTGAGGCCCAAAAGAACCCAGGGAAGTTCGTCCGTCCAGGAAGGTCCTTGGAGGCGGGCTTTGAGCGCCGCTTTAAGAGTTCTGTGAAAACGTTCGACAAGGCCATTGGACTGTGGGTGGTACGCGGTGGTGTGGTGAAGGTTCACTCCAAGCTGATGTGCGATTTCATTCCAAAGCGTTGAGGTGAATTGGGAACCTCTGTCTGAAGACATGTCCAAGGGTGTACCAAAACGTGAAATCCAGTGTCTTATGAGAGCTCGCGCGCATTCCGTGGTAGAGGTATTACTCAACGGTATGACCTCTGGCCAGCGAGTGATCCGGTCAATGATTGTCAGAATGTGTGAAAACCCCTCTGATGGGGGTAATGGTCCGACTATGTCTATGTGTATGTGGCTGAACCTTTTTGATGGTACTGGTATGTTGATTACCGGTGTATGTACATGTGACTGTATCTTGGACGTTTGGCATGCAAGACATTCCTTCGCCCACTGGCTGACTTGTTTTTTAAGTCCGTGCCAAACAAACTTCTGCGAGACCAGTCTAACTGTTGATTTTCGGCCTGGGTGCGCAAGGTTATGGATGGCCTCAAAAACTTGGCGTTGGAAACGAGTGGACGGGGGTGGCCAGTAGATACATCGCACAACAATGGAGTTGCTGAGTTGTCAATTTGAAATGGTTGGATCTGGAGGCTCGTGATAGAGGTAGGAAAAGCCTTGACATTGGGATCATCTGCTTGTGCACACGCCATGGCGGCATAGTCTATGCCAAGCACGACGCTATTGAGGGTGGCACGGGAAAGGCAGTCTGCTACAATGTTGAATTTTCCAGATACGTGTTGGAGATCTGTGGTAAATTCTGAAATGAAGGTAAGGTGACGTTGCTGTCGTGCTGTCCATGGGTCAGAAAGCTTGGACATGGCACCCACGAGAGGTTTGTGATCTGTAAAGGCAGTGAACGCTCGTCCTTCCAGAAAAAATCTGAAATGTCTGATCGCTAGGTAAAGTCCCAATAGCTCACGATCAAATGTGCTGTATTTCTGTTCAGGGGGACGTAGCTGCTTGCTGAAGAAAGCTAGAGGTTGCCATCTTCCTCTCACATACTGTTCAATAACCGCTCCAACTGCTTGTCCCGAGGCGTCAGTTGTGACTGAAATGTGTGCGCCGGGTTCTGGGTGGCTGAGCATGGTAGCTGCTGCCAGAGCTGTCTTGCTGGTTACAAAAGCGGTGTCCATGTCTGTGGTCCAGTTAAGGACTTGCCGAGGTTGAGACTTCTTGAGTGCCCCGTAAAGAGGTTGAAGGGTCGACGCAGCGTGAGGAAGGAATCTGTGGTAGAAGTTAATCATTCCAAGGTATTCCTGTAGGCCTTTAACTGTCGATGGCTTTGGAAAGTCTTCTATGGCCTTGACTTTGTCAGGTAGTGGTATTGAACCAAACTGGGAGATCTGGTGTCCTAAAAAGTTAAGGCTCTTTTCACCAAACAGACACTTCTCGAGCTTGATGACTAGCCCAAACTCTTGAAGGCGGGTGCACACTGCGTGGATGTCCTGCAAGTGTTCTGGTTCTCATGAGCTAGCTATCAGGATGTCGTCGAGATAGACGAACACACAGGACAATCCTTGTAGTACAGTGTCCATTAGACGCTGGAATGTTTTCGCAGCATTCTTCAGACCAAAAGGCATGCGTAAAAATTCGTACAGACCGAAAGGGGTGATGATGGCTGTTTTGGCTATGTCGTCAGGGTGCATGGGGATTTGATGGTAGCCGCGTACCAGGTCTATCTTTGAGAAGATGGTTCTTCCTGCCAGTTGGGCAGAAAAATCGTGGATATGGGGGATGGGATAGCGGTCTGGTGTGGTGGCTTCGTTAAGGCGACGGTAATCCCCACAAGGACGCCAGCCTCCGTTAGGTTTTGCCACGATGTGGAGTGGTGAGGCCCAAGGGCTGTTGGACTTCCTGATAATGCCCATGTGTTCCATCTCGGTGAACTCCTTTTTTGCTGCGGCCAATTTATCTGGGGCTATCCGGCGGGCACGAGAATGGACAGGCGGGCCTGTGGTCTGAATGTGATGTTGCACGCCATGCTTGACAGCTGTTGAGGAAAAGGTAGGTTGGAGCAGTGCAGGGAAATCTTGAAGCACTTTACGAAACCTGTTGCTCTCCCGCTCGATCGGTGCAAGCTCAGTGACGGTAACTCTGCTGACTGAGCAGGGGGACGACAAGTATGTGTTGGCCTCAATCAGTCGTTGGCCTCTAAGATCCACAAGTAAGTTGTGACGGCGGAAAAAATCAGCGCCTAAAAGCGGGCGTTTGACGTCAGCAATGATTAGACGAGCTTGGTAGGTTGTCTCATTGAAACACAATGAGACATCTTTTGAGCCGTAATTTGCTATGGATGTACCATTCGCCGCCTGCAAAGGCGGGCCAGACTGTCCATTTCGCCTGTCGAACACCGTTGGGGGGATGACAGAATCTTGAGCTCCTGTATCTACCAGGAAACGGCGCCCTGTGTTGACATCGGTAATGAAAAATTGTGGATCACGCGGGCCAGCAGACGCTGATGCTACTGTTGGCCCGCCCTGGCGTTTCCCTGGTCCCTCTTACGCTTGAATTTTGGGCAAGTGGGTAGGCATTTCTTGGCCTTGTCGCCGTATTTTTGATGGTACCAGCAGGTAGCATCAACATGGGACCCCGTTTCATTGCATTGAGCAGGGATGTCCAGTGAGGTGTGAGATTTGCTGGTACGGCTAGCAAGGAAAAGTTTATCTGCTTCCAGAGCGAGAGCACGGTAATCTGACGTGTCCGACACTGCTAATGGGGTGCGAACATGCTCAGGTAGTTGTTGAAGGAAGATCTGCCTGAACAGGAAACACGGACGGTGCTGGCCTAGAAGGGAAAGCATGTTGTCCATTAACTCGGATGGCTTCGAGTCCCCCAGGCCACGTATGTTGAGCAGTGCCAGTGCCCGTTCGCCATCTGTGAGTCCATAAGCAGATGTTAAAAAGGACTTGATAGTGCTGTACTTATCAGAGGGAGGTGGAGACGTTATGATAGACAGTGCCCTGGTAGCAGTATTGGTGTCAAGAGAAGATACAACGTGGTAGTACTTTGTGTCATCTTGAGAAATGTTTCTCAAAGCGAACTGTGCCTCGGCCTGGGCAAACCATGCTAGCGGGCTGGATACCCAAAATGTGGGCAGTTTAAGGGCTACGCTATCTACAGCCATGACTTGTCTAAGGAAAGTTTGAATAGACTTAGGTCTAGGTTTTACAGAGTAAGAGTAAGACCAAACGGTCAAATCGTGTTAGATCTGTAGATTGGATGTAAGCCTAGATCTAGATCTAAATCGTTAGAGTAGGTCCTGAGCTAGGAGAGTGTTACGTTGTGACTCATACAGGCGGTGTGAGTCGTCGGGGTCACCAATTGTAGCATTTATTACAATACATTTACGTTAAAATGAAATAAAACGAACGAGAAGGTTGGAATTAATCATTTAATTATCTTGCAGACGTGAAGATAAGGAGTAGAACTAGATTCGTGAGTGTGAGCAGTTGAGTGGATGACGGATGATGCCCGTGATTCTAGTAACTCTAAAAAATGTAAACAACAACAGAATCTGCCTCTAGCGCCAGCAGTCTAAAATGTTAAACAAAGTCAATAATGTCAGTGTGATCGACAAATAAATGTGAGTTCGCTGGGACGCCACAATATATTAATTTCATAGTTTTCCGCTCTGAATTTTAACTATTTTCAAGACTGCTATTTGAAAAAAATATCAAATTTAAATCCTAGACCTAGAAAAATTGAGAGTCCAACCTTATGAATAAGGCTTAAGATATGTTTTCATCATCAACATCATCATCCTCGTCTTCACCATTAACATAATCAACATCAACATCTTTATCATCATCATTTACAACAAGAGCATCATCATCATCATCATCATCATCATCATCATCATCATCAATTTCACCACTATCATCATCATCATCATCATCATCATTATCCTCATGATATTCATCATCATCATCATCATCATCATCATCATCATCATCATCATCATCATCATCATCATCATCAATTTCATCACTATCATCATCATCATCTTCGATTTCATCAATTTCATCAATTTCACCACTAACATCATCGTCATTCGTATAAAAATAATGAAATTTTACTTCATTTTATTTTTATTACCATCAGTATCATCGTCTATGGCAACATCAGTTTAAGTATCATCATTATTAACACCGTTTAGACTCCGCCATATTGATCTCCATCATCATTAACTAATATTACCATCTAAGTATTTAATGTATATACCATTGCTCTCATAACCAATACAGCAATGTGATTACTGCTCGATGCCTAGTCATGGCCCATATTAATATGTCATTGCGCTAGCTTATCTCACACCGATATATGATCTACAGAGAAATGTGTGCTTCCACTAAGCAAACATTTAAAATCGTCACTTAGATGACGTGGCGTGGACTAAGTATCACGAATATGTATCCAAAAGAGTTAAGGAACTTTTTATTATTGGGAAATTAGAGCAACTTGATTGAATGACCAATCTATGTCATACAAAGGCTAGGACAGTGACTTTCAAAGAGAAAGACAGGGAGAGAAAGAAACTGAGATCAACAAAGAGTGAGAGAGAGAGAGAGAGAGAGAGAGAGAGAGAGAGAGAGAGAGAGAGAGAGAGAGTGAGAAAGACAGAGAGAGGGTCTTAATAATTCGATAGGAAAATAGCTATAAATATAAGCCTATCGAAAATAAAAATTAGTTTATATATATATATATATATATATATATATATATATATATATATATATATATATATATCCTTTCGCTCACCACCCACCCGTCTTGAAAAAGTGAAACAATCAGAACAAAGGGACAAAAATCTTAAACTCACAATTTTTTTCCCTTTTATTCAGGCAAGGGAAACTATACTTAAGGCGATCGAAGCAACAAGATTTTGAAGGATCATTTCCCTTAGAATATCCTAGCTTTTTGCTCTCCAAATGAAGGTATAAAGCCAGTTTAAAACCCTGAAGTATATGTATATTCCTCACGTTCATAGAATCGAGCATCGCGGACTGAGAAGCATTCGCATATTTTTGTAATAAACTACATTCAATATGAAAATATAATGGTACTAACATATTGAATGAAAGTGTTCAACAATGACTTCGCCACAGCCGCATGATAAGAGGAACAAGGCTTGAAACACAAGTGTCATGGCAAGGCCATGGTCCAGGTATTTCATAAATATTTATTTCTATCTATCTATATCTATCTATCTTCTCTGTATCTTTTTTTTTCTTCTCTATGTCTGTCTATTTACCATAATAATTTTTATAACTATTTAACTTTCTCAAACTTTCTTTTAATCTAGTCAGCCAGATTGCTTATCTAAATACTAAAAACTGTGATATATATTATCGTTTGTCAAAATTTCTATAAGCGCAAGCAATAATGCAAACTACGATGTATAAAATTTCTGATTATGAGAATGTCATGAAACCCAAGGCATAATAATAAAGTTGAAGCGACCACTTCATTCCTTAGCGTCTTTTTAAATATTTTTCAATTTGTAATAATTTGCTCAATGTTACAAAGTTGTCAATTTCTACATTTCAAACTTCACCTGTTTCTATGTATCTCATATAGCATATATACAAAGAGGTCCTTCATCTTTGTTTAATTTTTGATATGATAAAATGTCAAAACATATTTTGTTTTGGATTATGTTCAAAACAACACAACAAAAATGATATAACATACTCTTTCGATGTTAAACCTCACCTATGGAGAAGATTTTATATTTTTTTTATATTTCAGACCATGGACATAGTTATGGAAGTAAGATCATCATACCATAGGAGATGACATTTTATGCAGTTTCGAAAATGTTTTAAAGAGAAAGTTTAAAAATAGAGTTTTTTTTTTTTTAATTTCTAATTTTAAGAACATGCGGAACAATCTTTATAACTTTATTATAATTTTGGAACAAACTGTGATCCACCATATTTTTATATTGACGAATTATGACAAAAATTAAAGAAGAAGAAATGATTAACCCTTGTAACGGAAAGTGGTGTTCTTCTTTATATTTTATTTTGGAAATTTAAAGTTCACCTCGAATAAAACTCAGTTCAACCCAGAAAGCAGAAAATGTTACGTCAGAAATATAAGCTAGAGCATGAATCTGCTTCACTGTTTCGCTAGTTCACCAAGTAGCACTTATAAAACTGATGCTCATAGTGTGCATTAGTTCGAGATACAAAGTAATTAAATCGAATGTCAATTTTTTAAAGATACTCTATAACTAAGAAATTCTAGTTCACAACTCCTTAATGCATTGTCGAGTAGTTCGGAAGAGTTCTCTAGGTATCAGCTTTTACTGCACAAATCTGTAAAACACATCATGACTGCCACTTCAAAAACTTCTACTGCTGCTGCTGCTACTACTACTACTACTACTACTACTACTACTACTACTACTACTACTACTACTACTACTACTACTACTACTACTACTACTACTACTACTACTACTACTACTACTACTACTACTACTACTACTACTACTACTACTACTACTACTACTACTACTACTACTACTACTACTACTACTACTACTACTACTACTACTAGGGCTGCTGCTGCTTCTGCTGCTGTTACTAGTACTTCTTCTGCTACCACCACCGCCACCACCACTACTACTACTAATACTACCCAATTAGTACTGATACTACAAATACTACTACAACTGCAACGACCACTAATCGGCTACCACTACAAAGAGATGAACACAAAGAGGCAGAACAACGGAAATAGAAAGTAATAAGCGCATATATCTATACCAATCAATCTATCTATCTATTTATCTATCTATCTATCTATCTATATCTATCTATATATATATATATATATAGATAGAAAGAAAATCACTAGGATATGTGTGAGAGAAGTAGATAGATATGGTAAGACAGAGAGATACAAAGAATTAAATAAAGAGATAAATATAATGAGAGGCGAGAGAGAGAGAGAGAGAGAGAGAGAGAGAGAGAGAGAGAGAGAGAGAGAGAGAGAGTGTATGTGTGTCGATGAGAGATAAAAGGAAGAGGAAAAAAACAAAACAAAACACTTAAGGGAAAACATATGAAGATTGAGCAATTAAATCGTATGAAATTTCAGTAATTAACACAAGTACACGAGTAGTTACGGAAAGTAAACAAGTGACCTAGTCTTGAATTTGCGCAAGGTGTGAAATCTCTTCTCCAGTAAAACTGTACAGCGGCCGGCCAGATTAACGATACTCTCACCGATAAAACCACATCTGAAACGGGATAGTAAGGGAATTTGTAAGAATTAGTTTTTTTCTAAACCTGGGCGGTGGCATTACCGTATTTTTTCATTGTACTCTGTATAGTTTCTCCTGCGATTTGAAACGATGCCAGAGCGGAAGGGCGGGGTAGCATAGCATTACTCTCCGACCGAGTTAGCTCGCAGCGGTATCGATTATATGTTTTCTAGACGAGAACCTCGTATCGTCCATACGTTATGGACTAGATTAGTTTCCCCAGAGATTTGCTACAACTAAAAAAAAAAAAAAATTGCAATATGATTAAAAAAAAATAACAAACAAATATTGCTAGCAGAGATCGATAAATATTTATCGAGAGAGAGAGAGAGAGAGAGAGAGAGAGAGAGAGAGAGAGAGAGAGAGAGAGAGAGAGAGAGAGTGAAAAAGCATGAAAACATAAAGTAGGCCTAAGATTAACATGTTTAATTGTATTGATTTGGATACCTAAAGATGCACAGTAATTAAATCATTGCGCAGCAAAAAATAAACTTGAAATGATAGACCCCAGTGAGCCACACTTCAAGGTCATATCAACCATTTAGCGTGCACCAATATTTCAGATATCCCATGACTATCGCGACATTTTCTTTTTCATTTCTTCATTCATTATGTCCTCGATGAGGTTCCGGTGATGACAGTGATGACGGTTGATTATAAGTTGCAATCTTTCGCTGATCACACAAAACGCACTGAGCATAACGTGTAAAATTGGTGAAGAAAACAACGACAAAAAATGGAAACAAACCTTAGTTATGTGTTGCACAAAAACTCCCGAGAAACTTGCACCCACTACACAGGATTCCTTGGGAAACCTCGAGGAAGTTATACTTGAACAAAAACACAGCGAAACTTACACAATCCGCCAAAAAGTTGACAAATATCGTCACCATCAAGGTCCCTCAAAAGGTTGCGTGTTTATCATATTATTAGACTGACGATATTGATTTTTACAATTTCAAATTCTTTGTCGAAAAAAAGGAAAGAACTAAAACACTAGAACATTTTACTTTCAAAATTTTTCATCTACCTGTTTAAACTCAGACTATAGGGTCATTTCACTCAGATTTGTTGCAAACTATAATACAAAGATCATGAGAAATTCTCATTCAACCTTTCCCTAATAATTAGAAAGCAGTCGAAAACATTAGGAAATGCGGCCTTATGGTAGGTATGGCGAATTAAAATTTGGCCAATGAAGGGTACCATACTTTTTAAAGTTTTATGAATCCTCATCCTTAATATCAGTCTTTTCGTTATCAATATTTGACCTTCAAGTACTTAAAACAGGCATTAAACATGACAGGGTGTCACCAAATTTGCATAGCAACAAATATATACAAATCGTAACTAAGGACTTGTAGAGTAACAAAGGTAATATATGTAATACCAGAGCACCATACAATGATGCACAAGGTTTTGCCAAACTAAGGAAGAAGAATATAGTTGAAACTGCTGCTAATGAAACATACTAAAGGCCTATATGTAGTAACTATGTAAACATTTCAAACGACATTGGATTGTAAAATCAGCTGAGCTACTTCCAAACTTTATTTTTAGATTTAAATCTACAACATGAGTTATTCCAAGAATACTGGAAGATAAAAGAGGAAAGGTTTCAAGGAAATCACTACAATAAGAGTGATAAAACACCAAATCTAAAGCTGCAAACGACCAAGCACGTTCCCCTGGTACTCAAAACCATGCGACACCTGATGACGATAGTAATAAATCTAGATCTATGAATGCATCTGCCATAGAACGTGCTTTTGCAAAAAAGCTTCAAGATCTAGAACAAGTCCATGGTGAGTCTGGATAGTCTGCCCCAAACTGACAAGGAAATGGATAATCCAGGAGCACATAAAAGTCCTACGAATGCTAGGTTAGTATAATTTTTGTTTTTTTCGTCGTTTTTTCAAAACGAGATTTTTTTCTCCTATTTCTCCTATTTGTCATTATTCAAACACTCTCTTGCAAAATCTACTCATCCAAATATGCTGAAATTTCGCAGAGTTGTTGTCAAGATAATAATCTAGAGGTTACACCTGCCTTTTGTGAGTTCTCTCTGAAAATTAAATATTTTTACAGATTTAAAGTATTTCCTTGAGGTCAGAAAACTGCACTTTTTATAAATATATTTTTCAAATTTTTATAATATTGTAGGCCTACTTATGCAAGATATATGACAACTAATTAGTATAGCCTCTAGACCTCATACTATCAGTCTAACACCTTTAGTTTTCAAGAATGAAAGTTTGCCTTATTTAAATCTTCGGCGGCCATATTGGATTTTTAATTTACATATTTAACTTTTTTTTCTTCAATTCTATCTTATCTAAACACATTTACGTCTATCAGGGCCGTGGAATTGATTAAAATTTAATATTTGGCCATTCACTATCTAATACTTTATACCTACCTTAAGCTTCCTTATTTCTTATAAGACAAATACCTTTCAGTCTTAAACATAATAGTTTTGCTTTCAAAATCTCTGAAAAATGGATCTTTGCGACTGAAATGATTTAAAATTTCTTTGAAAACCCTACGTCATGAACCATCTTAGCCGACATATTAATGTGAAAGTCGTCATTCTCTTGTTGTATCGGGAGAAAAAACGTTACCCTCAAACACCTTTTACAAAAAACCTCAACGTGTGATTATAATGATTTCAATTTAAGTTGTTTTTCATTACCCTTGATCCTCATGTAAAACTCACAAGATCATGTTTCAAACCCGAGGCAAAGGTGTAAAGATTAGCTTGAAAATTAATCAACGCCAGCTTTTAGACAATGAACATAAGTATTATTGGACGTCAAAGTCGTTTGTTTGCTTTTCTTCTTTTTATACTGAGGGCTGTGTTAGTATGGAGCGAACGGTCACTATGAATGCTTCTTTGTATGTTTCATGTCATCATCACGTTTTCTGTCTTATCATATCTGCTTTGTCCCTCTTGTTAGTGGATGGACAATTGTTTTTGTGTAAAAACTTTAATCAACTTGTGGTTGGCGGTCCACATCAGTCAATCAATCTATAAAATAACTAGTCAATGAACCGACATCAGTCAAGCGCTCAATCAATTGATTTATCTATTAATCAATCAGAAAGGCAATCAAATCAACTGTATCTGCAACCTTGTTTTTCGAAACAGAACTAAAAAAAGAAATAAGAAAATATTTACAATTATTATAATTATCAGTAACCTTAAAAACAATTCAAAGCATGAGGTAAAAAATACACTCAAAAATATTGAATTTCAAAAATCCATTAATTATTCAAGTAAACTAAACTGAGACGAAAAGCTCTAGACCAACTGTATCCAATGTTTCAATTGCTCTTATGCCCTGTCTTCATAGACACCACGAATAAAAAGGTTCCTACTTTTAAAACAAACAACAATTATATATATATGATTTGATATGTCTTGAAAGACTGTATCATGTCAAGACACTATTCAAGATGTCTTAAGTATAAATACCTTTAATATCACGGTTGAAAACATTCATTGCTTTACCACCTGTATGACAAATGCTCTAGGTACCCACGACAAAGGTTTTCCCAGTTAATTTAAAAATAAAACCGTGCCTTTCTTCTACTTGCCCTGTAACATCGACGAGTGCAACGCATGGATGATCACAAACTTTTACCAAATCATTTGAAAATATTCATATTAATATATATTTTCTTTTCTTTCTTTGTGTAAGAAAGAACAAAAAAAGATGCTCAGTCATCCTGTCCAATACTTCAAACTTCAGAGGATTCGTGTAAGAGTTCCACTTTTCGATTATTTTGCCTTAGGTAACCGTAATCATTGTCACCCACAGCTTACCAGAGCATACCCAACCCCTCACCGCCCCATCACCCCTCCCTCTTGCCTGAAGAGGGCGCGTGCGTGTTGATGCCCTCGCTCAGCACGGGAAATGAAAGAAATATATGAGAGGGAGGGGGCGAAAAGGCATTAGAAGGGAGAAGAGCAATCTAAGTAGTGGCAGTTAGTAGCAACAGCCGCATCGCTCGGGAGGAAACAATTCCAGGCAAGCTTTCGCTCTCGTTGCAAGCGTGCGCGGGAGAATGTGTGTGTGAGCACGGTTATTGGTCTGTGAGATCACTCGGTGGGGAGGGGCGACGAATAAATCACTGGAAATACAAGAGGGAGGGAGGGAAGCCGGTAGCAGGAGTGAGTTCTCGGGGCGAGTCCGTTCGGAACGTTGCGACATCTCGGGAACTCACGCGCGCCGCGAGAGCTGCTGGCTTCTTATGCAGAAGCGAGAAACGGACATGTTGGAATCAGGATCGAGGCCAGTATCGGGGCTGCGGTCGGTGATGCTAGCAAGAGTGCCAACCGTGTGTTGCCTTCCTAGTCTATAGAGAGGAGTAGTAGCGTCGCCGTGTTGCTTCCTCAGCCAGTCTGCAGTGTGAGGCTAGAGTCTAGATGCTAGCCCAGCCGTATCTTCTCAGATTGCAAGCACACATCAGGACCTATAACCGAGAAATCGTCATAAGTAGGTAGAATTAATAGGACCTAAAGAATTCCAGGATAGCAAACTGTGCAGGTTTATATTTCGAAAGGAATAGATTCAGTTGGTTTAGACTTCTGTGGCGGATTCTGTGCCGTTCGAGTGTGCGTCAATTTGCGGCGCTGCTGCCGGATCTTCACCTGCTCTGGTACCATTAACATAACGGAGGGACTCTCGAGCCTTCTCTCGTCCGTTACTCTATTTAACCTCTCCTATGGCTTCTTCTTTCCTTATTGAAAAGGATTCATCTAGCTATAGCTTAATTTAGGCTTGCGCTCAATTTAGGTGTTGTTCTTGTTGTTTTGTCGTGGTGGTGATATTAGATCGTCGTGGTCGCTGGTTCCTGCCCGAAGTGTGTGCGTTTCATCGACCGGCGCTGGCTATAGATCTGGCTGCTGCTGCTGCTGCTCCTGTCTAGTTCGCCACGGCTGCTCACCAGCTTCAGAAGAAAGCTGGTCGCATCGGAGATCGGCCTCTCGGCTGCAGGCGACACCGGTATCTGGCCGGGAAAAAAAGAAAACTTGACAAAAAGACACATTAGACACGACAAAAGGGGAGTGTCCCTGTGTACGATTAAAATAGCAGAAAATTGTTGTTTGTTTTTAGGGCAAAAACGTTAACACCTCCATCTCAACATGGGGTGTACTCTAAGTGCGGAGGAAAGAGCTGCCATGGAGCGCAGCAAAGCCATCGAGAAGAACCTCAAGGAAGATGGCATGCAAGCAGCCAGGGATATAAAACTCCTTCTATTAGGTAAGTATCTATCGAAACATCTTTTCACCCTTATCTTTAATCGCAACTACAGACAACCTTATTCTAGAAGAGATCCCTCCTCGCCTTCTTTTTCCCTTCTAGTTCCATGTCAAACAACCCGTTTTGATGACAGATCTTGAATTAAATTAAAATGAAACTTTGGGATATTTTATTTTTATTTCTAATAGCTACCAGAATGTTTTATTCATGCCTGAAATGCCTCGTGTTGGATTCAATGTCTGAGAAAATAGCCATGTCACAGAAACAGGCAGTATATTGTACTGCTAGGATAACTTGGATGATGTAGTGACAAATTTCTCAGTTATGGATCATCTTCAAACTGCCACTGTGAACTGAAATGGATTGAGACTCCTCTTAAATTCAAAGAGATATGGATTTCTTGATTGGGCATCAGGCATCTGATCACTTTCTTCTCTCTCTCTCTCTCTCTCTCTCTCTCTCTCTCTCTCTCTCTCTCTCTCTCTCTCTCTCCCTCTGTTTGTCTGTCTGTCTGTCTGTCTCTGTCTCTGTCTCTCTCTGTCTCTCCCTGTCTCTCTCTCTCTCTCTCTCTCTCTCTCTCTCTCTCTCTCTCTCTCTCTCTCTCTCTCTCTTTCTCTCTCTCTCTCTATCTCTCAAGTCCAACGTCTTGAAAAGCGTCAGTTGTTCAGGCTCTAAGAAAAGATCAGGACAAAGTTCTGATTTCTCCACTCAACGTTGAATGACATCTGATCATGGTAAAATGTTTGTAATTATTCTATTCCAACTTTAATTTCGTGTATTAGAAAATGTTTATGGATTTTTATAACTAGAGGCAAGTCTCAATCGAAGCAGGGCTCGATACAAAACTTTTACATATGTTTATTGTTTTGAAAATGCGACTTTTTCTCCTTTTTGTTTTGTTGCAATATTATTTTCTCTGAAAAATCATCACCTTCATCATCATCATCATTGTCATCGTCATCATCATCTTCCTCATCCGCCTCATTCCTAGCATAATAATAAAAAAATAGTAGTGATAGTAACAGCAGCAACAGTAGTAGTAGTAGTAGTAGTAGTAGTAGTAGTAGTAGTAGTAGTAGTAGTAGTAGTAGTAGTAGTAGTAGTAGTAGTAGTAGTAGTAGTAGTAATAGTCTTTAGTATAGTAGAAGCAGCAGCAGCAGTAGTAGTAAAGTAGCAATAGTATTATTAATAGTAACAGCAGCAGTAACAGGAGCAGCAGCAGCAACAGTAGTAGTAGTAGTAGTAGTAGTAGTAGTAGTAGTAGTAGTAGTAGTAGTAGTAGTAGTAGTAGTAGTAGTAGTAGTAGTAGTAGTAGTAGTAGTAGTAGTAGTAGTAGTAGTAGTAGTAGTAGTAGTAGTAGTAGTAGTAGTAGTAGTAGTAGTAGTAGTAGTAGCAGTGGTGGTTGTAATAGTAAATAGTGATGATGGTTGTAATGACGGAAGTAGAAATAGTATAAGTAGTGATAATAATGAAAAGTATAGTATTGTGAGTTACTGTCTTGTTTTTTTTTTCCTTACTGTTAATAATAATACTTTATAGTTCTAACACCCTAAGTAGCCCTTTTTAGACTGTGTTATATCATCACTTTATGTTCTTTGGTTATGAATTTTGACAATGAAGAATCATAGAATGCATCTTTTGTTTTTCCATGTTTTTCTTTGTTTACAATATTGTTGCTTCTATTCACACCATTTGTGTATATTTCTTTTGGGGCACAAACGACATTGTAGTCTCCCCACTGCTGTGATTCAAATCTTTGTCTCTGGCTCTCTCTTGAGGCTGGTGGAGAATATAATTATGTATCAAATTATGAGACACATTTAGCTCAAATGTAATTGTTTTGGCTTCTGTATTCTTTTAAGGTCAAACCTGACCTTGTGGAAAGTACAACCTGGATAAGCCAAAGAGTGTGGATAGCACCATTTTACGATATTCACATGAATTATTTATGATTGTGCTTATTATCCGCTTCAATCCTCTGTATGTACGCCATGATAATTATGCGTGAGAGCGCAGCTGCTGCTTTGAGTTCTAATTGAATCCTAGTTCAGTCGTGCAGAGTTTACCACCAGCCCTGAATAGAGTCCCACATTACAAGAATGCTAATGAACGACACACTGTTGTGTAAACCACAGATCTCGTATAATATTTGTTTTCTACATTAAAAAAACACACTCTCTCTCTCTCTCTCTCTCTCTCTCTCTCTCTCTCTCTCTCTCTCTTGAAAGTTATCTTTTCGCATGTTTTAATTCAATGAAAGGATTGTTCTGTAATCTCTCTCACTCTCTCTCACTCTCTGTCTCTTTCCCTCTCTCTCTCTCTCACTCTCTCTCTTTCCCTCTCTCTCTCTCTCTCTCTCTCTCTCTCTCTCTCTCTCTCTCTCTCTCTTTCTCCCTCTGCTTCTCTCACACTGTTTCTGTTAATGTCGTTTTCTTTCGCGCTCTCTCTCCCTCTCCCTCTCTCTGTTTCTCTATCTCTCTCACTGTTACTGTTATTTTCGTTCTCTCTCTCTCTCTCTCTCTCTCTCTCTCTCTCTCTCTCTCTCTCTCTCTCTTTCTCTCAATCTCACGCTTTTAACACCCTCGCTATTTTCTGTCTCTTTGATGTCTCACATTAGATACCCATCTTATCTGAGTCCCACTCTCTCTACCTTTATCATCCCTGTATCTATTTATTTCAGATGGTAAAATGAATTAGAGTTGTATGTCCTTCCTCTTATTTTTCCTCCCACAAAGGGTCATTAAAGGTCTACTCTTTTCTTTTTTTTTTTTATTCCTTCTCTCTTTGAAAGAAAACTAGAGATAATTTAACACAATATGACACTTATTGATAAATGGCGCAACAGTCATCCTAAAGAAGCCATTGTTACAGCACGTAAATAAAGTAGTAGTAGTAGTAGTAGTAGTAGTAGTAGTAGTAGTAGTAGTAGTAGTAGTAGTAGTAGTAGTAGTAGTAGTAGTAGTAGTAGTAGTAGTAGTAGTAGTAGTAGTAGTAGTAGTAGTAGTAGTAGTAGTAGTAGTAGTAGTAGTAGTAGTAGTAGTAGTAGTAGTGGTAGTAATTACAGTAGTAGTGTTAGTTTTTATTGTTGTAATAGTCATAGCAGCGGTGGTGGTCGTAGTATTAATTATATCTGTTCTTGCTATCTTAACTAAAACATGTAGGAAGATAATGAAACCTACTTTTTTGAAACCAAGTATGCATGGGTAGAAATCGTGTCGCGAAGTTGCAGCTCTTTTTTGCCCTTTGTTGTATAATTATATTTTTTAGCGGTGACCCGTAAGCCATATTAGAGTTAGCAATTCATTTGATTAATACGCTTATTACCCTGCCTGGGAAGGCAGAGGCTGAATTTTAGCAATTGGGAAAATAGTAGACATATTGATAACAGAAAATGCGGAATGAAGTTTGTGTAATATGGAGCCAAACAAAAGTGAGAAAAAAATGATATCAAAAGTAAGGGCGAGAAATAGGCAATAACGGACGTAACTGTAAACTTTGGGTGGAATCCTTAGAGAGAGAGAGAGAGAGAGAGAGAGAGAGAGAGAGAGAGAGAGAGAGAGAGAGAGAGAGAGAGAGAGAGAGACAGAGACAGACAGACAGACAGACAGACAGACAGACAGACAGACTGAGAGAGAGAGAGAGAGCGAGAGAGAGAGAGAGAGTTTGCCAATTAGTTTGGCAGCTTTTGACCTATCTTTATTGGGACGCATGTGTCCAGAGAAGGTGAGAAAAGGAAATTTAGAACAATGAAAACTATAAGAGTGAAATGTGGAATAAGTCATTTTTTTAAACAAATGGTCACATAAATAGATATATAAAAAGATAAACAGATGTATTGATAAGAAGATAGAAGGGTAGGAAAGTAGGCAGATAAATAGATATTGCTATATCTACTTGTTATTGCAATAAGACAAGAAATCAAGCTCTCATTACATGAGGATCACATTACAAGGTACATAAACAATTCGAGTTTTGATGTATGTTCGAAAACGAACTTTTCTTTTTGTATAGATATATATAGCTATAGATATATGTAAACATATATATATATACGTAGATTGATAAAAAGATGCACAGATAGAAAGATAGAAAGATAGATATAGATAAATTGACATATCGCAAAATAGATAAACTGCTTGATAGATGTGTGTAGAGGAACAAGTAGGCTAATATGTACATTCTATATGTTTAGGAGAAAGAAGAAGTAATGTAGACATGTACACAGTCAAATAGTGAGAAACAGAGGTAATAGCTTTGTCCAGGTTGAAAATACTGGAGGGTGAGCTCAACCTGAAGTCAAACATACTCATATATATATATATATATATATATATATATCGAGAGAGAGAGAGAGAGAGAGAGAGAGAGAGAGAGAGAGAGAGAGAGAGAGAGAGAGAGAGAGAGAGAGAGAGAGAGAGAGAGAGAGAGAGAGAGAGAGAGAGACGGTATGATAATGTAAAAACAGTCATGGATTAACTGAAGCATTTATAATACAAGTTGTCTAGAATGACAAAGCTAGAAACATAAATAACTCTTAAAACATCGTAGCAGCCGGTAGCAAGTCACGGAGAAACGAAGATGGCGACGACATTATGAACGATCTATTTTTATATGAAATGTGGTGTTGAGAGTTTGTATATGTGTATGCGGGTAAGAGAGAGAGAGAGAGAGAGAGAGAGAGAGAGAGAGAGAGAGAGAGAGAGAGAGAGAGAGAGAGAGAGAGAGAGAGAGAGAGAGAGAGAGAGAGAGAGCACAAGCAACACTAGTTAAGGCGAGGATACTAACAAAGCCAAGAGTTTTGGTGTATTGTAACGAGGCTATTATCTAGATCTAGCTAGGGTCGAGGGCGAGCATCGAGTACCGAGCGGACCAGTGTGAGGGGAGAGAGAGACACACGGTCATGCAGTGAGTGCTGGACGAGGGAGGAAGGCAGAGATAGCTCAGCTTTAGCCTAGAGGGCTCGCCCCTACAAAATCAATAGTTTTCCTCGTATCGATCTGAGTTTTCCCTCGCCAGAGCTTCTGGCTGTGAGTGTGTGTATGAGACAGGCTGTGCGTGCGTCCCAAGGGCTGCTGGGTTAGAGGAAGCTGCTGAGGGGAAAAGAGGGGGGGGGGGGGGGGAGGGAGCACAGAAAGAGGTTGGAATTAGAAGTGAAGGAATAGGGGAGGGGGCGGAAGGTTTAGCTATACATATCTGGCGGCCCTTTGAATGCATTGTCAGGGAGTACATAGACGTTCGAGAATTCAGAGCTAGATAATGACGGTTGAAGAGAGAGAGAGAGAGAGAGAGAGAGAGAGAGAGAGAGAGAGAGAGAGAGAGAGAGAGAGAGAGATTGCATAATAGATATACACAAAGGGAGAGAGATAAAAAAAAGCGTCAGACAAAAGGAAAAAAAGTGTGAGTCAGTAAATGAGAGAGATGCAGAGAGGCTGCATACACGCACAGAGAGAGAGAGAGAGAGAGAGAGAGAGAGAGAGAGAGAGAGAGAGAGAGAGAGAGAGAGAGAGAGAGAGAGAGAGAAAGAGGAGGGGGGGGGGGAGATAAAAAACGTGATACGAAAGGAAAAAGGAGTGTGAGTCAATAAATGAGAGAGAGAGAGAGAGAGAGAGAGAGAGAGAGAGAGAGATAGAGAGAGAGAGAGAGCTCTTGAGCCGTCAAGGGAGAGAGAAAAATGGACAGATAGGTTGGTAGATGGAGAGAAAAATATAGCTAGATAGAGAATATATCCTTCTATTTCAGAAAGCAGTTAAAGATAAGCTTTTCAAATCACCTAATTTTGAAAGCATTCACACAAAAAAACAAAAAACAAAAGAAAAACTTCTTTTCGTTCCCCCCCCCCCCCCCCCACCCCCCGATCCCCCGCGCGCCTTTTCCCCCTTCTCATTTAAAATCACGAGGACATGTATTCATCTAATGTAGTATGCGCCGGTTCCAACAGAACACACAAAACACCACAAAGGCAAAAAATCAAGACACAACTTTATTGGTTTTTAATGTTCGATTGGAGACCAAATAGTTTGAAACTGCGTTGAATTTCAAAACCGTGTTTCGTTTTTGCCGTCGCTTCTATCCACATTTTTTTTTCGCTTTGACAGTGCTAGGAAGTTAATAAGTACAGTACCAAAATACAACTAAGTATAATAGTTAATTGCGGTTTAAGGAAGGAGAAAAAAACTAACAAATACAAGCTAATTCAGGATTCTTTTCTGATATTTCTGTTGTTGGTACTGTTGATGTTGTTGTCGCTGCTGTTGTTGTCGCTGATGCTGTTATAGTTTAGTCGATAGTCATCCGACTTGAGGATCAAGACATGTAGGGTCTCAACTGTGGCCGGGAAGATGCGACTCTGATCCTACAGAAACAAAAGGGCTGACTCTTCTCCAGTGCGAAACGACTAGTTGTCCACACTCTAAAAACGGCGCTCTTTTTAATTGTGAAAAGTTTATTGGTAATACAATGTCTGAGAATATTCATTTTTATTCTGCTCTTTATGGCTTTAAAATGGATGAAGCACTGAAATGCTCGCTTTTATTTTACGCTGTTCTTTTTGTAGCTTTTGATCTGGTGAATGTTTTGAGCCAAGCGATTGACTGGTAGCTAGGTATGGTTTATCCTTTACAAGCTCATGTGGTGCCCTCTCTACCCCATAGAATTAAGGACCCTCTAGAGAGATCAAACTATTCTACCCAGTAAGTGTGCTGTTTGTGCGATTGACTTAATTGTTTAACAAAAAAAAAAAAAGGTTAACTTATTGTAATACCTCTTAATGGAGAATAAAAAAAGGTTAATTTATTGTAATACCTCTTAATGGAGAATGAAAGATAGGCAATGAAATTGCGAAGATCCAGCCTTTAGTCTTAGGTCCATAATTGAAACAATCTTCGCTCACATCTTATCATCTTGAACTGAGCCCATGTCTGACGAGCACCTTACCGTAAAAAGAGGGAGACCTATACGAAGTCCTTTATCTACACTAAAAAGCCGTAACGAACAAGAGTTGCTGTGGTCCTTTGTTGATTGACTGAGGGAGATGAGCTCTTAAAAGTCCATGTTATAAAGCTAAGTTCAAACAGTTACCATGTTATGCAGTTTAAGTTTATTCCTTCAGTGTGTTATAAATATTTCCATACGATTTATTGTTATATAATCTCTCTCTCTCTCTCTCTCTCTCTCTCTCTCTCTCTCTCTCTCTCTCTCTCTATATATATATATATATATATATATATATATATATATATATGTGTGTGTGTGTGTATGTGTATAAATACGAGAAAATACAACTAGTCTTCAGCTTTGGGCCAGTTAATAAAAAAAAACAACATCCTATTGAGCACGATATTTTTTTTTTCGCATTTCGTCACATTAGGAGAGTTATATATATCCATATGACAAGCTCTATAATTGCCCTTCGGCCTCGTTAAGGGGTCTGAATGTTGAAGTATATCTCTCAAACCCAATGTGTGACCATCTGTTATCATCGATTATAATCATTGCAATGTACATTCAATACATTCAATACGTTCACGCTATAACACAAAAAGATTTAAATATTAGACTTTGCAGTTAAAGACGCTCATATTATTGATTGAAAACAACAGCAACAACAGCAAAAACAACAAGAAAGCATTTTTTTACGATGTTAGAGATGAGCGTGTAAGACAGAGTAATTTTGATAAAAGAAGAAAGAAAGAGACAATGAGAATATATATATATATATATATATATATATATATATATATATATATATATGTATATATATTATATCGAGTGATAGACAGTTCATACTAAAAAAAAAAAGAAATTAAGAATTAGTAGTAATAGTAGTAGCAGAAAAGGAGCAGCAGCAGCAGCAGCAGCAGCAGCAGCAGTAGCAGTAGCAGTAGCAGTAGCAGTAGCAGTAGTAGTAGTAGTAGTAGTAGTAGTAGTAGTAGTAGTAGTAGTAGTAGCGGTAGTAGCGGTAGTAGTGGTAGTAGTGGTAGTAGTGGTAGTAGCGGTAGTAGCGGTAGTAGTGGTAGTAGTGGTAGTAGTGGTAGTAGTGGTAGTAGCGGTAGTAGCGGTAGTAGTGGTAGTAGTGGTAGTAGTGGTAGTAGTGGTAGTAGTGGTAGTAGTGGTAGTAGTGGTAGTAGTGGTAGTAGTAGTAGTGGTAGTAGTAGTAGTAGTAGTAGTAGTAGTAGTAGTAGTAGTAGTAGTAGTAGTAGTAGTAGTAGTAGTAATGGTAGCCCTGATAGCAGAAGCAATAAAAAGAGCAGTTCTAAGATACCCGAGTGGAGACAAGGGAAGAGAGGGGTAAGCTGGAGAGGAAGACGAAAACAGGTAAAATATTTATTAAACATAGGATAATACCCTCGGCTTGCTTGATGGATGCAATCGTGTGAGGTGGGGAGGTAGAGAGAGTAAAGGAGGGTTTCTGGGCGAGGCCTGGAGCAGCAGTAATCGATACATGTACTAAACATGCCTTAGTATTCATGACAGCAAGTAAACAGCCTCTACATTTTCAGCAATTTATAATAATAAAGCAAACTAGTATGACAAAGCATAATCGATTGTGAGGCAGAAGAAAAAGGATAGTAAAAACACTGACACAGTTCGATCTTGGGACATGAGATGAAGATGGATACATACATCGCCTGGATGCTTTTGGCTATGAAGTAAACCACGATCCCTAGAATTTCATAGCTTCGTTTTGGGTTGCTGTGAAAGATTAACCAAAGCCATGCTGCTTGGAAAGATATGCTAATCAATAGCTCAGTATTCCCTGTACTTTTAGACATACATGTATTTGACCTTGCGTCATCATTTAAGCTAACTAATTTCTGCCTAAAACAAGCAATACCAAGCATGACTTAGCAGAAAACAAAATTTAATATGATTTTGATTAATACTAACGACGTGTTGAAAGGAGGAGTTTCGTATTAGATTCATCCACATCTAGAATGTAGGTTTTTAAAGGGAAATGAAGTGGTAGTAACATGGAAGTTTGTCTGTACAATATCCATGTCCAGGATTGATCCAGTTCATCTGGTGCCTGGAATTGAGATATGATTGGTGTCAAAGAGACGTGGTGTTGTTCTAGAAGTTGGTGGACGCTAGAAGGTAATCTGGGCGTGCAGGCTACAGGGAGGAGTGAGAAAAAGAGAGAAGAAAGGAAAAAGAGTACGGTCTGAAACGAAAAAGTAGTCTATTGATCAGACAAGCATACCACGAAAGCATGATGTTGCAGAGGCAGTATATGTATATAGTATATATTATATATAAACAGAGAGAGAAAGAGAGAGAGAGAGAGAGAGAGAGAGGGAGGGAGAGGGAGACAGAGAGGGAGACAGAGAGAGAGAGAGGGATAGATGGAGATATAGTGATGAACAGAATGGAAAGACATTTCTATCTATCTATCTATCTATCTATCTATCTATCTATCTATGTGTATATATATAGGACAAGAAAGAGCATGAGAAAGATAGAGGCGGAATGAAAAGGAAGAAATAGGGTAATTTAAGTGGAGAGGGAGGGTTGGCGGTAAGCTCAGAAAGGGGAAGGGGGCGGGGGAGGAGACGAAGAATTACCAGTAAGTATGTGAAAGAGCAGTGCAAAGCCTTCACTCTCTTCAGAGAATCTGACTGCTTCTAAAATGTTGTCTAATTATTATCATTGTAACCTTTTATGCCTAAAGTATCTGTTACAACGAGCCATTTCAAATCTATGGCTGTCCGTACTCTCTTTGCATGTATAAATTTATAACACGAAGGTTATAATTAACAATTTTTGATAAACTATTCAATCATCTCTTGAAATGAATTCCTATTTTTTTTTTAAATTTTGCCAGCATCTCATTACTTTTGAACATTTTTAACAAAGGTCTGATAAAAATATGCAGTATTAATATACCAAGGCTTCGCAGCGCTAGTTCAAAAATAATGTCATTATCAATTTCTGTTAAAAAAATAATGTCATTATCAATTTCTGTTAAAAAAATAATGTCTTTATCAATTTCTGGTAAAAACTAATGTCTTTATTAATTTCTTTTCGTGGCTCTATTTTTTTTATTTATTTATTTTTTAGTCTTCCCTCCGCTTGCTTGTGCCCCATCAGGTTTTTGATTATGAACTGGCTAACAGTAGCACTAATTATCAGTGAACACTCAACTGTTTAGTGGCGGGGATAAACCTTTGGGTGAGCTTTCAGCCAAGCGTGAGCTATGTGTGTGTGTGAGTGGTGGTGGGGAAAGTCAGGAGGAGGGAGGGGGAGGAAAGGGGCGGGTTATATTAGCTTAATGCACCAACGGTCTGGTCTGGTCTGGTATATGTGCACGCGGCATGATGGTGGGAGACAAACATTGCCCTCCTTACACTATAGGTAGCTGTAGGTCTGGTCTGCTCTCTGCTCTCGTTGGATCTCGGGCTAAGTCTAGATCTAAGCTTGGTGGAAATGTAGAGCGTGAGCCTTGCCCTGTTGTTCAGTTTATTTTAAGCTCTTTGGTTATCGCAAATGAACTGCCTGGGAGTTACTCATTCCATAGCCTCGCTGGTGAAACATCACTGTTCGTTCCTCTCACCAACTCTACAATTTATGTTGTAATATGCACCTCTCACCTCAACCTTTTCCCCCACCCGTTCCCCGCTTTCATTTTCTTTACATACTTTTACATGCTTGAATCCCACATTTTCGCCCCTAATAGTTTACGTGTACCAAATTCCTTTTTTTTTTTTTGCTGCCTCATACACCCGCAAAAAAACAACATATAATCATTGCAGATTCACTCAGTAGACTAAATTTTATAGGTCACATCTCAATTCTTATTTTTTTCCCTTATGAATGGTGAAACAATTCTCTAATACAATTATCTGCTGAGTAGCGCAGACTTTAACAGATGTATCTCATACACGGTTAATTTGCCGTCTCTGTTTTGTAAAACCATTTACATTGCTAACATTTCAGTCGCGTCGAGCGTGGCTCGAAATGAGATCAAAGGAGGCTTACTGATATCATCACTAATAAGCGTCGTGGGAGATAAGAGGAGAAGAGGAGGAAAAGAATAAGGAAAACAGAAGAGGAGGAGGTGGAGGAGGTTGAGAAGTAGAAAGATGAGGGCAAGGAATGTTAGTAGCAAAGAAGAAGAAGAAGAAGAAGAAAAAGAAGATGAAGAAGAAGAAGAAGAAGAAGAAGAAGGAGAAGAAGAAGAAGAAGAAGAAGAAGAAGAAGAAGAAGAAGAAGAAGAAGAAGAAGAAGAAGAAGAAGAAGAAGAAGAAGAAGAAGAAGAAGAAGAAGAAGAAGAAGAAGAAGAAGAAGAAGAAGAAGAAGAAGAAGAAGAAGAAGAAGAAGAAGAAGAAGAAGAAGAAGAAGAAGAAGAAGAAGAAGAAGAAGAAGAAGAAGAAGAAGAAGAAGAAGAAGAAGAAGAAGAAGAAGAAGAAGAAGAAGAAGAAGAAGAAGAAGAAGAAGAAGAAGAAGAAGAAGAAGAAGAAGAAGAAGAAGAAGAAGAAGAAGAAGAAGAAGAAGTTGATGATGTAGGAAAAAGATGAAGAAAAAGAAAGAGAAGAATTGCAACAAGAGTCCTGGAGAGAGAAAGAATGGTCGAGAAAATACTTGAATAATGTAACACGTAACACATGTCATTGTCAATAGATATGGCTTTGATTTTTGTAAACGATTCAATGTGCTAAGAAAGATTTTGTTGTAAGCAACAAGAAAATAGCCCACATCGGTTGTTGTCTAGTCAATGAAAGAGATCTAGTAGAAAGCGTGAAGACTCATGCATGTAGGAACGGTATGAGAAATAATGTGGAGGAAGAAAAGAGTTTTTACGTGCAAAGCCATTGTCCTTATATCAATAATCGTACAAACCGCCAAAATTTAAGAGTTTGTGTTTAATTTCAAACATTTTATTTCCTTAAAGTTATTTTCGATTTAACCCGATTGTAGATTATTTTCCCCTCTAACAGCCGTAAGCTTAGGAGATGGTAGAAGAGATTGCGAGGGGGATTTTATTATGGTCGGAGGTTCATCAACCTCACCACACAGCACCGTCACAAAGTGCTCGGTGCGGAACACTCGATCCTCACACCTCCACACCGCACTGCTCATTCCTCACCAGTTGGCGTTAGAAAATGGCTTCTATTTATAGAATTGCTTATTCATGTGAATGATTAACATTACCTCCTCTTCCAGCAGGAGTCGTCGGAGACCTGTAAAAAGCACGTGATAACTTGTGAGATGTAAAAAAAAAATGTTTCAAAGAGAATGTTATAAAGATAATTGTAACCGTGAAAACTTGCGAAAAACTTTCGAGGTATATGAAATAATCTTGGTCTATTTCGCATGGTGCCGTTTTAGGCAGAAATCTGATATTCTAGCGTTGGTTAAAAAAACAAACGTATAGGTTTTTATTATCAGGCTCTAGATATCGGGAGATACTGGATATATTTTATGTTAAGTCACGTTAGAGGGAGGCTCGAGGACATGTTTCGTTGTATTTTAATTTTTCAGGGATTTTTTGCCATCAAAGTATGGGCCATATGAGAAAGAAAAAGGAAATACAACCAAGTAATAGATTTTTATATCGTAATTAGATAAATAACCGAAGCGGTGGAAATATCAAATATTGTTCCTTCCTACCCAAAACTAGGTTGTAAACTTTCCAATATTTTATCTAAGAAAACCAGCTAAACCTATAGCAAGATACTCTTCCATCTGTTTTGAAATTCCACAACAAGCGAGTCTCATCATCATGCTCTATCGAAGCAATGTTTTATTGGTTATACTGATTGGTTCAGCAATATTATGGACTCACAAGTCAGTCTAAAGCTACAACACATTTGTTTTAACAACATTTAGATAGGTTTTTTTGTTTGTTTTTTTGTTTTTCATTTTTTACACCTCTCCTGAACTTTCGTTATATCGTGACATTCACGATGTGTAAAATTCAAAATAAGGAGATATCACCTCATGCTCTCACTATCCTCCCTCCCTCACCACTCCCGTCGCCACGCAAAAAAGACAAAAAAAAACGAAAAATAATCTGTATTAAAAAATTCAATGTCATTCAAGACATATCCATGGCAAAGAGAAAAATGAAGAGGTATGCTGCTTAAAGGGAGAAGAGAGAATTCAGTAAGTCAAATAGTGGAGGAGCCGTGTAAAAAAATTAATAAATAAAATAAATATCAAGTTTGAGATATTTACACTATGTTTTTTTTTTTTTAACATTATACTTTTTATTGTTACCGGGATCCAGGGAGAAAAGCTAGTCTAGTGATAACAAAGCGCCATGCTTTGTGATGTCAACAAAATTATGTTGGCCAGGTACATTCTGAATACACTGACCATGAACCACTTCATGTTCTTCTTTGTGATTTATTTTAATTCATGATTTCAGTTTGCATTTATAAGTAAGTCAGGGAAAATTATTTGATGGAAACAGTATTCTAGGAGGACGAACTGTTTTTAATAGAATTTATATCGGCTCATTTCGGCTGTTTCTTCCTTCACGGGAAAACATTGTCAAATCATGCTCAGAAATGAACATTATTGTAGAAGATAGATAGATAGATAGATAGATAGAGAGAGAGAGAGAGAGAGAGAGAGAGAGAGAGAGAGAGAGAGAGAGAGAGAGAGAGAGAGAGAGCAGACAGACAGACAGAGACAGAGATAAAACAACTCTGTTGTTAGCGCTATTTGATAAAATATTTTAATATAAATAGAGGGACAGCAGCAACATCAACCTAAGTTCATCTACTTGAAACTATACCAAAACTGTGCTTTATTAGAACCTCAATGGGTTCTACAATTCTTATTTTTGCAGTAGTAGTATTAGAAGTAGTAGTAGTAGTAGTAGTAGTAGTAGTAGTAGTAGTAGTAGTAGTAGTAGCAGCAGCAGCAGCAGCAGCAGCAGCAGCAGTAGCAGCAGCAGCAGCAGCAGCAGCAGTAGTAGTAGCAGTAGTAGTTATTTCATTAAAAGCAGGACCAGCAGTAACAGCAGTAGTAGTAGTAGTAGTAGTAGTAGTAGTAGTAGTAGTAGTAGTAGTAGTAGTAGTAGTAGTAGTAGTAGTAGTAGTAGTAGTAGTTGTAGTAGTAGTAGCAGCAGCAGCAGCAGCAGTAGTAGTAGTAGTAGTAAGTGGTAGTAGTGGTAGTAGTAGTAGTAGTAGTAGTAGTAGTAGTAGTAGTAGTAGTAGTAGTAGTAGTAGTAGTAGTAGTAGTAGTAGTAGTAGTAGTAGTAGTAGTAGTAGGAGGAGGAGGAGGAGGAGGAGGAGGAGATTCAAATTTCTAAGGAAGGCTCGTCTGGTTTTTGGAGGGTAACCTCCCCCGCAAACCCCGAGTACCGTCTGTTTCTGTCTATGTGTGTGTTTGTATGTGAGGTTATCGAGCTCATAGAGAGATACCATCATGTCGTGAACGTTAATTGTGAAACTACAATGGAAAAGATCCAAAGAAGATGCTATGGGCCATTGTTAAAGACACAGATCATACAATGTTCGTATATTAACCTATTTGAACCTTAAAGGAGACGCGTTAGTCCATTTACCTTCATACTCATAAGTTCCCTTTTTTCTTGAACACGGTTGTCCACGCATGTGACACATTTACCGGCTGTGAATTGAACTCATTATCCGATGTGACAGCTGTGGCAGATTAGAGGGAACAAAATCTGCCTTCTGTGGTCCTCAGATCATTCAGAACTCAGCCCGGACATCATACTTTTCTGGGTCGGTTAAAAAAAACCTATAAACAGAGAGGTTAGAAAAGAAAATCATTGCTTAAAATGAAACTTATAACTTATTTGGACTGCGTCTTCCTGAAAAGTCCATTTCATCCATTGTTACCATCATTTGTTTTTTTTTTGGGTAACTTTAACTCAGAAAAAAATTGAGAACTGTGAAGGAAATTAATTATCCATCAGGAATCATTTCATCTTTGATGGGTGAAAGGTTTATGTATGTGAGTGTGGTGGGGAGGGAACATATTCAGTTCTGATTGGTCTTGCATGACTGGAGTTTCAGTTATAAATTGCTTTATTAGGCCTTAAGTCATTTGACAGTGTCAGTCAGCGGAAGATGTTAGGTTCTAATAAAATGTTCTAAAATGCAGGATTACTGTCTCGATAGTCACCATAATTATGTCTTGTCCTTGTTTAAAAATATAATAAAGATATAGATAAAGATATATTTTGGGCGATGAACCATACTTTTAAAGTCTTAAAATCTTAAATAGGAACTCAGAGTTCCTTTAAACTTGGAAGAGCATTTTAAGGGGTGCGGGTAAAACAATTTTAGCGATTGATTGTTTGATAAAATTATTTCTTCTTGAAACGAAAGAAGATTGTCCAGATAGCATGGCGTATCTCGTCACTTACATATCTGGACTGTTTGACAATTGTAGAACACTTTGTGTCGCCTTAAGCACAAGTTTTCGATCACAGTGGAACCTTCATGATTCAGCCCAGTAAGCTTTATTTTCAAGTGATTGCAAATGATAAATATTTCAGTCGCAGATTTATGTTTATTGAAACCTTTTGTTTGGCCAACTCTCGTAAAATGTGCAGAAACTTTACAAATAGCCTGCCGTTTATGTCTCTAGATCTTATTTTAAATAATTAAATCAAAAAGACACTAAAATAGTAGTATTGCTCTCCTAAACTGTTAACAACGAAGCCCAATTTCCTTATATTACACTCTTTTTTGCAGCAGTCTCCAAGGGTATTTAACACCACTTCTTACCCTACTCAAGTGTTATTTATGGCATGATATACAGTCTTATGGGCTTTTTGTGTGGAGTCCAAGCAACCTAATTATTAGAAAGTTTGCAACTTTATGTCAGCGACGCATAACTCGCGCCTTTGGAATATGGAAGAAACATGAACTGTTGGGTCGAACTGTTCTTAAAGTCGTAAAAATTAGGAACCGTATTGTTTGATCATTATGGTCAAGAATAGTTCTGGGTCTAATCTACTGCCCACATTTATCTAGCGAAGCGGTAATTACCAGGCTGGTCAGAAGGACCAAAAATACAAAAAAAAAAAAAAAGCAGTTAAAACCATGAATCCAACAAGAATAAAATAAAATGCAACAAGCATTCTCTCCATGCCTCGGTCCAGATCCATAAAGGTTGAATAACTTTTGACCGAGTCATCAGAGCTGGAAGCTTTGGCTGTTTTTCTCTGTTTTTTTTTACTTCTCAGATGAAGGCAGTCTATACTCGCCGCTTCTTTGTGACGCCACATATGCATAATCTATCCAAATCTTATGCTGTGACTAATTAAAATTCTTTGGTTTCGTAGAACAGCTCTATGCTATGCCACATTCCTAATGAAGACTGACTGGTTTATCTATAAGGTCACTTTTCTTGCCACTCTTTCTTTAGACAAACTAATTCTCTCTCTCTCTCTCTCTCTCTGCCTGCCTGTCTAGGTGAATCAGTCAGTCTCTCATTGAGTCCTAGTTTTCCCTATTTTCAGGACCTAATATACCATCACATGTTACATTATTTCTCATGTAAGGCTTCATGCTGTAGTTGGCAAAGTGTAGCTGCTTTGCTGACATTTGATTTGAAGCCCCTTGCTCTAATTATTACTTAGCCTACCACAGTTGTACTATTTGAGTAACTCTGAAACGCAGTAATAAAACTTCACATGTTGAGAATTGGATGTCGAAGTTTTTCGAAAGCTTAAGGATGTGTGTCATAATTTGAATCATGTGTTCATACTGACATGTTTAATATTTTGCCTCTTCATTCGACCTACAACTAGTTTTTTTAGAATCCATGTTGGATGCAGGCTTAAAATCTGTTACGGTTTATTCGCATCACCCCTCTTTTCCCCTAAAAAAAAATCTTTGAGGAAAGAGTACTGGCGTCACTTCTATTTCTCATAATTATATTCAAGTTATTACAAAAAAAAAAAAAAAAAAAAAATATATATATATATATATATAAGCAGAAGGGGAAAAGAAAAGATATTCTATAATGATATTGCATTGCACCATGTTTTTTTAAATGCTTCTGATTATTCGAGTGCTGAACTTTAAAGTCTTTAGCATGAGGCTTTGAGAAAATTAATCGTATTAAGGATCGACAAAGCCTAAGTGAGTCATCTTTTCTGCAACATAAGTGTGATTTTGTATAATATATACTGGCATCGTTTTTTTTTTTTTGTTTTTTTTTTATGTTATTTTTCTTTCCCTATTTTCCATAAAATGTCTGTCGTTTCAGCTAGAGTCCCCTAAAGATAAGTGTTAACGCTACTGACACCTTGCTATTCGTATGAGGATTAACGTTAATTGCTTACACAGACGATTGAAATAGTTGGTCCACTAAATAAAGGATGGACTGAACAAATTTATCATACTAAACATGCTCTCTCCGTAGAGCTGAAATAAAATAGAAGGCCTAGATCTCTTCCTCCCCAGACCAACAGTGGACTAGAAGAAATATGAAAGGAAAGTTTCTCAGCCCATTTTGGACGGGCACTTGAACCCAGTAATCTAGTGGGATTCATGACGAGGTAGAGCTGATCTACAGCAGGTTTATCACACAACCTGCTGTGACGCATTCTTGCACCAGTTGCCCAGCTCACATGTTACTAAGACAATAAATTTACAAAAAACAAAACAAAACAAAAAAACTACTGTGCCTCTGTTTATCTACTTATCTTTTTCCTCCCTGTCTCCATCTCTCACTCTCTCTCTCTCTCTCTCTCTCTCTCTCTCTCTCTCTCTCTCTCTCTCTCTCTCTCTCTCTCTTTCTTTCTCTCGCATGCACTTACATTTAATACACTGATAGCAGTGGCGCTCCAAACAAGGGTGAAAAGTCTTCGAGCCGATATTGGTGTAACTTTCGACGGGTAAGATTTCATTGTCTTGTGATATGGATTGTTTACAAGCAGCATGTATTTACTGAGCGGTTGTTTGCTACAGCTTCAAGTACAGAAAGGTGGCAGGGACCCCGAAAAGCAAAGAAGAGTTAATGAAATCCCGAGTCTACCGAACTCCTCTGGTCTTTTCGGAGCAAGGGGCCGTTAATTTGGTTTTGGTTTTTCCTTTGTTTAGTATTTTTTTCATGCTGCTTCATCTTATTACGGTTAATTCTTAGACTTCCGCCTTTATATTTTTGACATGATGAAAAATGGAATCGGCAGCTGTTGCAAAGCTGTACCAAAATAAGTGATGGTCTCTCTCTACTGTTTTTGAGTATTTTGAGACCGTGTACGCATTTTCAGCAAATCTGACGTTGTTGCGGTTGCTTCAAAAAAAAAAAAATAACAAAAAAAAAATATATATATATATATATATATATATATATATATATATATATATATATATATATATATAAAACTTACTAGATTAGGTGAATCGTTTTCTTTCCCTTACTGCTTTTTTCATCTATACCGATTGTTTGTAGGTACTCATCGTTCCAGCCAAGGCCGAGGCTGTTGAACGGAGGATAAACAAATATAAATTACGAAAACTAAACCATGTTTTGCAGGAACGCAAAGAGTCAGATCGAAGAATGAAAGTTCAATAAATCAAAATATTTAAAGGCAATGTAGGATGTTCATTGCTTATTTTGAAATACTAAATAACTCCCGTTTCTTTTTTTCCTGCGTGCCTGTTCTATTTTTGGAAGATTCTTGTTGACGGCAGTAGCAGCAGGTACTTAAAGCTTAACTCCACCAGTTCAGAAATAGCTCCACACTATGTTGGCCCACACGTTCAGAGAGAGCGGAAGAAACACATTAGGAGTGAAATTTCAAGGTAACGGAAACGAAAAGGATAAAGAAGGGATATGGAAAAGCATAAAATTGAGAGGAAAAATGGCACAGAGGCAGTCCGTGTAAAGGAGAAGGAAAAGGAAGAGGCTGGGTAGAGAGCGGAGGAAGAAAAAGAGAGAAAGAGATGGAGAGACAGAGATAGAGTGTGAAGCTTAACGTACAGGTAATTCCACATAGGCCCGCATATTCTAGAAGCTTCTATGTGGACCGGTCTAAATCTTTTAGGCCTATCGATCTCTCTCTCTCTCTCCCTCTCTCTCTCTCTCTCTCTCTCTCTCTCTCTCTCTCTCTCTCTCTCTCTCTCTCTCCCTCCCTCTATTTTTCTCTTTGCAAGTAGCGGCTTACGCAGCCGGAGAGGTTCCCACTCTCCCTCGTTATATCTTAATCGCTCCCGACATATACCCTAGCCAAGCCAACAGGCTTCCTCTCTCTCCCCCCCCTCTCTCTCGATCTCTCTCTCTCCCTCTCTCTCTCTCTCTCTTTGTCTCCCGCTTTCTCTCCTTCTCTTTTTCTCTCTTTCTCTCTCTCCATTTATATATCTCTCTATCTCCCCCCCCCTTTACTTCTTTCACTCTGCCCACCACGCACATACACCCATTCTCTCTCTCTCTGTCTCTCTGTCTCTCTCTCTCTCTCTCTCTCTCTCTCTCTCCATTTATATATCTCTCTATCTCCCCCCCCCCCCCTTTACTTCTTTCACTCTGCCCACCACGCACATACACCCATTCTCTCTCTCTCTCTCTCTGTCTCTCTCTCTCTCCATTTATATATCTCTCTATCTTCCCCCCCCCCCCCCTTTACTTCTTTCACTCTGCCCACCACGCACATACACCCACTCTCTCTCTCTCTCTCTCTCTCTCTCTCTCTCTCTCTCTCTCTCTCTCCATTTATATATCTCTCTATCTCCCCCCCCCCCTTTACTTCTTTCACTCTGCCCACCACGCACATACACCCGTTCTCTCTCTCTCTCTCTCTCTCTCTCTCTCTCTCTCTGTCTCTCTCTCTCTCTCCATTTATATATCTCTCTATCTCCCCCCCCCCCTTTTACTTCTTTCACTCTGCCCACCACGCACATACACCCATTCTCTCTCTCTCTGTCTCTCTCTCTGTCTCTCTCTCTCTGTCTGTCTCTCTCTCTGTCTGTCTCTCTCTCTCTCTGTCTCTCTCTCTCTCTCTCTCTCTCTCACTGCTTTTGTGTCTCTTTCTAATATGCAATAAATATAAAATTTTCTTTTGTCTTCCTTTTTCAATCTCTCCTCCATTAAACTTCGGCCAGTCCGACCCTCTTGACCGATCTGTCTCTGTTTCTCCTGCCTGGTGATCTATCTGGACTTATCATCTTTTTCAGCCTCGACCACCATGGTTTTTTGTTTGTTTTTGTTATGTTATACTTCTCAGGGCCCTTTATTTCTAAATCGACTCTCTCTCTCTCTCTCTCTCTCTCTCTCTCTCTCTCTCTCTCTCTCAATCTCTGTCAGTGTCTCTCTTACACACACACACACACACACACACACATTCGTGCTACCTATACTTGTGCTCCAGTGATCCATAAACTGTCCACCCCTTGTCGTATCTGCACGTGTAGTACTTATACTAGTCTAATTTTTTATTCCCTCCTCTCTATTTCCAGCTGACTTACTCCTAAACCTTTTCTGTTACCCCCTTTTATATGTTTTTTACTTCAGAGAACCTTGTTTCCTCTGCCCTATTGCTCTTTTTTCTGATTGCTCCTGAGTTGTACTTCCTACTTCTCAAACACCAGCTCATTTCTCTCCCTCACTTTTTCCTTATCGGTTTTAATCTGTAAATCCTTTTCATTTGTTTAGTTTCATTTTATTGAAGTATTATTTTATCTTCTGTATTTTTTGTTTTCTATTTTATACCATAATTACCGTTTCATCTTTACTGCAAGCCTCCATCTTCTCGTCCTATCATTCTTGTTTTTTTCGGCTTTTTCCTTCTCTCTCTTTTCTCTCCTCTCTCTCTCTCTCTCTCTCTCTCTCTCTCTCTCTCTCTCTCTCTCTCCCTCTTTTATTTAGTTCGCTCATCTTACTGTCTTTTTGATTCCACTTCTTTACCATTTAAGATTTATTTTTTATCATGTCTCGGAGTTCTGCCCTTTCTCCTGTATCTCTCTCCTTCCCCTTCTCTCACTACCATTAGGAAGATTGTTTTGTTTGAGGCGCTTCATATCTCCTTCTGTCTTTATCTGTGTGTGTCTTTCTATCCTCCTTTACTTCTCTTTCAATCAGAATGGTATTGTCTTTTAGGTCTTATCTCCTCAATAACATTTTTTTCTCCCTATTTCTCTCTTTTCCGCATCTTTCCTCTTCCCCTTCCTTTCTCTCTCTCTCTCTCTCTCTCTCTCTCTCTCTCTCTCTCTCTCTCTATTTCTCTCTCTCTCTATTTCTCCATGCTTAAACATGAGGTACCAGAGAAACCCTCTCCTATTACATAGAACCTCAAAGTATCTGTTCTTTTTCTCTCCAAATGTTAGTCTTCTTTCTAAAAAATAAAGTAATGAGAAGATTTAGCACTCACTCGCCGACACAGCACACAAGACCCACGCCGGCACGCGCGTTCCCAACATTGACATCGAGTCAACCACACAGCTATGGAGGACTTTAGCCCAATGTTAGCCGTGATAGAAAGCTCTGGAGGGGAAATAGGCTGGCGAGGGGCCTGCAGTGGGGGGAGCAACTCCTCTAGATCCCTGGATAGGGTGCGGCTTGCGCGGTCGATGAGAACCAGGGTTGCTCCCTCGCCCTATCACTGGCACACACTTACTGGCTAAAGGGCTCACGCACACACTTACACATGCAGATCGGTGTATAGATCTTTCTCTCCGCTTTTCACCCATTGGTGCGGAGCTCAGTCTACACGCTTTCATGCGATTGTGATCGATCTTTCTGTCTTATTGTCTGTCTGTTGGCCTGACTCACTGTTTTCCTCTCTTGACTCATTCGTCTCTCTCTCTCTCTCTCTCTCTCTCTCTCTCTCTCTCTCTCTCTCTCTCTCTCTCTGTCTTTCTGTCTCTCTCACTCTCTCTCACTTTTGTTTTGTCTGAATCTCTCTTCATATCTTTCTATATTTATGACATCTTTCCATAGTTTTATGTGCTTTTCTTAATCACTGCCTTTTCAGTCTAATTCTGTCTCAGTTTTCTTCTCTTCTGTTGTGTGCCTCTGCTGGATTAAATGTGAAAGAGACGACAAGACAAGGTTGCAACAAGCTTCCATGAGTGTGTAAGATGTAATCTTATCAAATCAGGGCAACACTTCTTTTTGCGAAACAAAACCAAAAACAAAATCGACGAAAATTTATATGCTTTCAGATTTTTTTTCTGCTTTTCTTACTGTCAAAACAAACTACTTTATAATTATTAAAGAAATAAGGTAAGACAGGTAGGACTATATAACTTTTCAGCCTCTGCTAATTGACACAAAGTATTGATTTGTTTTATACGAGTATGAAGGATTATTGTAACAGAATCATAAAAATAGTCATTGCAGTTTCATTGAACACTATGAAAGTAACTATACAATGTTATCAAATATTATGACAAATGTCGTTGATGGTGATAATGAGAAGGATGTTTCTTCTTCTTCTTCTTCTTCTTCTTCTTCTTCTTCTTCTTCTTCTTCTTCTTCTTCTTCTTCTTCTTCTTCTTCTTCTTCTTCTTCTTCTTCTTCTTCTTCTTCTTCTTCTTCTTCTTCTTCTTCTTCTTCTTCTTCTTCTTCTTCTTCTTCTTCTTCTTCTTCTTCTTCTATTTCTTCTTCTTCTTCTTTTTCTTCTTTTCTTCTTCTTCTTCTTCTTCTTCTTCTTCTTCTTCTTCTTCTTCTTCTTCTTCTTCTTCTTCTTCTTCTTCTTCTTCTTCTTCTTCTTCTTCTTCTTCTTCTTCTTCTTCTTCTTCTTCTTCTTCTTCTTCTTCTTCTTCTTCTTCTTCTTCTTCTTCTTTTTCTTCTTCTTTTTCTTCTTCTTCTTCTTCTTCTTCTTCTTCTTCTTCTTCTTCTTCTTCTTCTTCTTCTTCTTCTTCTTCTTCTTCTTCTTCTTCTTCTTCTTCTTCTTTTGATTATTATTATTGGTATTGTCGTTGTTGTTGTTGTTGTTGTTGTAGTTATTATTATTATTATTATTATTATTATTATTATTATTATTATTATTATTATTATTATTATTATTATTATTATTATTATTATTATTATTGCAACAACAATAACTACAAATACCACCACCATCACTACTACTCCTACTACTCCTACTACTCCTACTACTCCTACTACTACTACTACTACTACTACTACTACTACTACTACTACTACTACTACTACTACTACTACTACTACTACTACTACTACTACTACTACTACTACTACTACTACTACTACTACTACTACTACTACTACTACTACTACTACTACTACTACTACTACTACTACTACTACTACTGCTACTGCTACTGCTACTACTACTGCTGCTGCTACTTCTGCTAATACTCTCATGTCTGTGCTGGTCTTTCCCTCCCTCTATGTCGTTATGGTCGTTGCTTGAACGGGTACATGAGCATGTAAATTGCCGGGGTGTTTTGACAAGAGATCATTCTGCCATAAATTTTTAAATAAATATTTTAAACATAGCTTGATTTGAATCAAGCGGCTGCTTGGTTCAGCTCGAAATTGCCGTTGAGCAGATGAACCACACACAATTCAACACTATTTTCACTGTGTATATTTAATGAGATTATGTTGGTGGGTGGCCTTTATTAAAAATGAGCTTTCTGGGTTTTAGAGCTATTCAATCCCAAGTCATCTTATCATGATTACATCACATATGCAGAAATTATTTAACGTTTCTGAGTTGCTTTATCTGTAAAAAAAAAAGTCTCAGATTTAGCCTTTTACCTCAAGTATACTGTTATTTCCATTCTTTCTTGCACACGGACACATCGCACTGTTTGTGAGCATTTGTGAGGAGAGGTGTGAGGGCATGTAGGGTCAAAGTGAGCGGCAATAGGAGTGATGCCAAGTTCTCACGCCATCTTGTGACCTGCACGTCATAAAATAGTAGAGTAATACTTTAGTATCTGATGATTGTCGAGTCCAATGCAGTGTAAATCAGCTTGCGCCACAGTTTGAGAGAAGCTGAGTGCTTTGAGGGAGTATGCTGTCACACAACCTCAGGTGTCTCTTGGTTTGACGCACTAGCAATCAGGCGGAAATCAGCAGACAGAATCGGGCTACAAAGCTATGTCAACATTTTACATTTTTGAACATCAAATTTAATTCGTATGTACATATATTTAAAGTTGATACGTTGGTTTGCGTGTATCCGTATTGACGAAGAAGAGGACTGCGATGAGAAGAGATAGAGAGGTATTATGGTCCTTTTGGTAATCAGCCATGGTAAAGGACGTTGACTTTTCTGTCCTAATCTGAATGGTTGAAGTCGGAAAAGCGATCATCTCTGTTTTAGATCAATGGATTTTTAAAAGCTTCTATCGAACATGTATTTTAAATTTTGTTCTTTGTTTTCTTGCA
This sequence comes from Elysia crispata, assembly GCA_033675545.1. Taxonomy (NCBI): domain Eukaryota; kingdom Metazoa; phylum Mollusca; class Gastropoda; family Plakobranchidae; genus Elysia; species Elysia crispata. The sequence goes on from JAWDGP010008010.1 coordinate 322,574, forward strand.
AATTAAAAAAAAAAAACAAGGAAAATGTGCTCTTTGAAGACAGAAAATTGCATTTCTGATTGATATATATATATATATATATATATATATATATATATATATATTGCATTCAGACTGACGTGGTGAAGCTCTTGAAAACTGTAAACTGTTTGTTGTTATACATTAAATAATAAGACCAATGGCCACAGGGTTTCTGGGTTTCAATTGATATACTAGTTTCACACCTTTGATATCCATTGCTGCGCATCAAATGAATAATGTGAAAGGTTAGTAAATTATGACTGCCAATAATAATAATGGCAAGTTTAAATGTGGGTCCTGCCTATAGTATTATTCAACTGATACGGAAAGTAAGCCTGTTTAGTATGTATATGCATGGCTGTATGCTCTAACCATCCGATCAATAATTATGCCCATGCGCTATCGTTTTGCGGTGTGTTTTTATGAATTCAGCCACATGGTAATTGACGTCACGAAAGCTCCATTAATTTCATTGCAGCCTTTTAAGATGTATCATCCCTGTAAAATTGTTCTCCTGTATCAAATGACACGCCTAGGTCATGTCAACAGGCTTGTATGAAACCATTGAGCTGATGGATTACACATGCTAATATTGATTCGGATTTAGCTAGATTTAGCGAGAAGAAGTACAGGCCTATATTCATCACTTTTTTTAATTACAAGACTTGGGTAGATGTCTAAAGTACCTACATCGTTTGTCCTATCTGTCCATTGGAAGCTACCAGCATCCTTTACTGTTGGTGTATTGACGCTGACTAGAACGTGTAAAGTGATCAAAGGCCTCCTTAGCATAGGAAAAGAAGCAAATCAGCACAAAGAAAACATTGATAGAAACAAAATGCTTGTTCTAGAGGGATCCAACTCCAGAATGGGACTTAATTTTCAACCATTTATCTGCTACAAAAGTCATTCCCGTGTATGAGACCATATTCTACCGCCTTTCTTTATTCTTCGACTAGTGGATGAGATTGACTGCATTCTGTCAGTCTTCTACACCTTCATACAATTTATTTATGTTTTTATATTTGGTAGACCTATGGCTCTCTCCCGATCCCATAAACTTACATGTTGCCATTATAACAATACTCCTCTATAAGTCTGGTTGTCGAGATAGCCGAAATTCTTATCCGCTCTCTTCCCACTTGTGCCTCAAGTTAAACGTTGGAATGTAAAAAAATGGCACTGTGATCTGATGACGAGGCCAACCATTAAAGGTGCCGCAAGCCAGATGTAATTTTATGTTAAGGATGTCTGTAATTCAGTTTTCCAATTGCTGCAGTATCCTTAGTGAGGCGCTTGAACTGTTTTCTGCATCCTATTTGCATAACTATAAGTCATAACGATCATGATATTTTTTCTTTTTACGTTCTGCTATCGACCACCGTTTTGCGATTAACTATCTCAATCTCTTGCGGTCAGTCTGTGGTCGGCCAAATTCTTTTTTCATTCTAGACAGTCGTTGGCCTCTTCTTCAGCTCTCAGTTGATTTTAACTGGTGGTCAGGCGATTTCATCACCGGGTCATCCCAGTCCTCCAACAACAGCACCTGGACTCTGAAGATGAACCTCAATAGAGATTTTGGCTTTGCTCTCCGACAGTAAATTGCCTCATTTGTGAGGAGAAACCCTGAACCATTTTTTGTTGTGAATTTGTTGGTCTTATCCTCTATTGCCTCTACTGTGGATGATCAGATGTATTTCATGGAGAAGTCGTACTATATTCTAAAGTTCATAACCAGTTTTTGGCAAACTGTTGGTGTTTGCTGCTTGTTTACTGAGAATATAGCTGCTCCATCGATTTTGTCTATACTACAGCAGGCTGCAGACTTCTTGGTTTGAATTGCATCCTACATCAAGTCATGACGACATCGAGGCCCACTAACACCTTAATACTTTTTTATTTTTATTTTTTTTGTCCCACGGTCATAGGTCGTCATAGTTTTAAACCAAAGCGCACCCCATAAGCTTTGAAAGGATTCAACTACATGGTTTGTTACCACAATTTTGTCTATGTATATGAGCATAGAGGTTTCTCTTCTTCACTTTTAATACCGTCAAATGTTTAATGCTCTAGAGAAAGTCTTTGCAGATCTATGGTACGCGTTTCTTTTTTTTTTTTTCACTTTTAAAACTTAAGGCGTTACAAGTCGTGGAAGGTAACTGAAAAGTTTCACAGCTTGATTCATAAATCGAAGCAAGTTAGTTATGCTAAGCATAGATGATGTTGTAGCACTGTGAAGATAAGAAACTAACACATTAACTTACCCATTTTTTTATTTGTTGTCTATCAGCCAAGAAAGATAGATATGTAGCCCTAGCCAAGTCTACCATCAGCTTTCTTTCAGTTTCTCCCAGTTTGGATGTGTTAATTGTAGGATACCTCCTCGTCTTCACTCTCATCAGCATTGTTTTTTTTAATTGTACAGATGAAAAATTAATACTTCAGTGGCCTGATTTTTTTTTTGAATATGACCATTGGAAAATAATAAAATGTTAAAAGAGTTACGCACCGATGTTGGAGCACAAGCGCTGTATGTGTGTAGGGAATTCATGTTTTCAAGTTAGATGACAAGTACAGATAAAGGTACATGTATCCCCACCATACCCTGAGACTGGATTTTGCGCATCTGTAAAAGATAGTTGAGTTTTTGCAACCGAGCTTTAAAGAGTAAAGTAAGCAACTGAAACCGAGCAACAGAAACAACTGTAGTAAGTAATTGAAACCAGGCTACAGCAGCAACTACAGAGAGCAATTAAAATATAGCTACAGCGACGTACGTGTGTGGTCTCCTTATAGTAATACGATGATGGTAAGATACAATTGATAACATGTAATGATGGTTTATTATAATAAGCCGTTGCAACTAAATTCCATCAGCTAGCATTAGCAAAGAAAATTTGCTGTAGATACTCAACAACAGAACAATACATGGTATTGTACATCGAGCAACTACACCTACATGTTGGGACTCACTTCTCAATGAACCTAATGACATATTGAAGAAGCCCAGAAGATCAGCGGTGTTTAGGGGCTTGACGTCAGAGTCGTTAAATCGGTTGTGAAAACAAGAGATTACGGACTATGTATGATTAAAGCACCTGCATGATTAGTCGTGGATAATATGAAAGAAAAAGGAAAGAAAAAACAACGTCTTTATTCAGTTCCTTACTTTTCAAACGATAGACTCTTAAAAAAAACAACATTGAACTAAGACCGATACCATTGTTATTGTGTTCTCTCTTCTCCTTTTCAACTTTGTCACTTTGCATTTAGTCAAAGACCTACCTGGGTAGTGTGCTTGTAAGTGGCTTTCATTTAACGTTCATTTTGTTTTTGACGAAATTGTTGTTTGGATTGTTTGGCACTGCATACTAACATCATGAGGGGAAAAAGGATGTGGCTGCATCAAATGATGACTTATCCTGAAAGTGCTGATAAGACGTGATTTGAAAGAGTGATACCCTTTTCCCTCTTCTTTTGTTGGACATGATAGGTTTGAAACTACTCCACAGGATCAGGTGAAAATGTATCAAGTCAAGCATTTATCAAGACTACTTATCCATCTTAATAATAATAATAATAATAACCATTTATAAAGCGCCGTATATCACCTTAAATAAAATGCTCTAGGCGCGTACAGATTTTTCACAATAAAAACAGTAGATATATAATTTGACATCAATAAGACCCTAAAACATGAAAGAGGTCACACAAAGGCTTGTTTAAAAAGGAAAGTCTTTAAATGTCGTTTAAAATTGTCGTGTGTAAAAGATAGTTTTAAATATGCCGGGAGGGCATTCCATTTAATGGAAGAGTAAATTGAAAAAGCCCTATCACCTAGCGTTGAATGAGATCGTGGTACAGCTTCAAAATTCTTAACTTTTTTTTCTTTCTTATGATGCCAAAATTCTAACAAATAATCGGTAGTATATATATGTGGAAATGCAAAATCAGACAAAAACATGAACTTTTCATATAATGTGTTGTTGGATTAACGAGTTGAGGAAAAAGTTGGCAATCAACGTTTGGGTTGATTCTTAATTAATAATAAATAAAAAGCTCAAAGTAGAAAAACAATGAAAAGACAGAACTGTAGAAGGAATGGTTAGAGAGGCCCCACAAGAACTGATCAACAGCAGTTGTTCAACTTTACTCGTGAAAGATTATCATCACTCTGGGGTATTTTTAGATGTATTTATTTGTTTTAAATATTGATGCATATAACTCCAAGTTGTAACATAACTTCCCGGCAGAACAAAAAAAATATCCGAGATCAAAAGAATTATGCGATTGATTGTGGTTCATGAGGAAAACGTTACGCACAATTTCTTGTCTCTATTTAGTTCTCTTTTTTTTTAACGTTTTATTTTACCCTCAAGAAGAAATGCTAATGAGACGGGTGAGAGAAAGATCGTGGATTTGCAAGAGATGGAAGAAGCAAAAAAATGAGAGGAATGAAAATCTGGAAGTTGAGAGACACTAAGCAGAGAGCTAGAGAATTAGAAGATTAGCAAGAGAAACGCCCACAGAGAGACAGGCAGAGAGACAGATTAGAAAAGGGTGTGTGTGTGTGTGGGGGGGGGGGGGAGGCAATGGAAAGAGAAAGAAAAGGGAGGAGCAAAAAGGAAAGGAGGAATGATGAAGTTGAAAAGCGAGAAAAAGAGAGACAACATTTGAGTGTAAGAGGAAGAGTGACGGAAAATTCAGAGCACTTTTCAGTTTCCATCTTTGCTAAAGTTTCTCTTTTATTCGTTTTCTTCCCTTGTAAATTTTTTTCGAACTCATTTGGGAGTCAGTGTTTAATGTCATAAAGTGAAAAAATGCCGCAAATAAAATAATGAAAATGCTGCAACACAAGTCTTATGCTTATAAAATGAGATTTAAACCTAATGTGTCTTTATCTCCCAACACTTATTTGTGAATCGGATACAGTTAAAAACAACAACATTATAACATAAGCCGTTATAGTACTGACTGTCTTATTTTTTATGTTTAGTGTTTAAAATTCAGCAGAGGTTTTCTTTATTTTTCAGTCGTATGTCCCACTTTGATTATTTCATTCTAGTAGGAACCACTGAACCGATATGACATATGATGCATAACTAGGCATTCCCGATAAAATTAATCCAGCAGCAATTTTTCTCTTTAAGATTATCTTGTGACAAAAACTCGGGTAGATGAGCGGTTGCTGTCCGCCTGTCAGTACCAGAATCTAGTACCACCACCTCGACTTGCCGCTAGTAACGACCTGAACAAGATAGTGAAAGGCATTGTATGATCAATGAAGCATTGGAATAGTTTAGTGCAGTGAAGTTATGGAAATACATGAAACGTTTTGAAACTATTCGTACATGTATAGGCAAGACGTCGTGACGCTGTAAAAACTCATCTGGAGGGGCATTACTGAGCCTTGTTCTCCATGATCGTTATCACAGTCAGATCTCCATCTAGCGGGCAATATTTTATCTCTTAAGTTACATATGTTTGAGATGAGTGTGTTTTTTTAAAGAGATTCTAAACATTAAACATGGCCAAGTTTCGTTGATTTCTTCGGTTGGTTCCTATCCTGCACTATCTTTATATGACCAGCTGTTTAGATTGGCAACATGGGAATTTAACTGCTTATTTTTAGGCCAAGAGTCAACGCCAAAGTACAATGTTATAACCTCTACAGTCACAGAGACTATAACTTGTATGAAGCCTTAGTACCGGCCTAGTAACTAGATAGAATACCAGGAATGGAACCCTGGAACTCCTTACTGTCAGCACAGCACTCCATAAACTCGGCATCTGACTAACCCCAAGGCTAAGGATTGACCAAAACCTTAAAATCTCTGTGCACCTGCATGCACCTGAGTTACACCTTATAAATGTTTTTCCCCTGGTGTGTCTGTGTGTGCATCATTTAAAGACTTGGAGAAACATAGATCAGCGTGTTAGTTGGCATTTAGTCATTATATACAGTAGTCTTTTTCTTTATTTATAATATCGCTTACAATCAGAGAATACATACGGGACGGTCATGCTTTAATGTGTACAAATCTGTTTCAATTTATCAGCTTATTTATTTAACCTTGTTGTAATGTAGGCATAGTTATATTACCCTTGAGTCCGTAAAAAGTTTGTGGGCTTTATTATCTTGAGGTCTTTAAACCAAACTTTGCTTGTGATTAACCCTAAAGATATCACGCTGAGCTAGTTCTTAATGGTGGTACATAAGGGAGCTCAGAGGCGAGGGATGAACAAATCTGTCTAGAAGTCTTTACAGAAACCGTTTTGTCCCTGTTAATACTGAGAGATCTCATGCTGGTATTTATGCTGTATGGTTATCCAGCCAGTCCGAATAGATGCCAAATATCTCCTTCGTCTTTAGCATGGTAGAAATGACAGTCTGAGACAGCCTACCTCAGCGACCGACCAGGTCAAACTGATGACGCCAAGTCTCAGTAGTGAGTCCACTACGTGGGCGCTTTTCTACATGACAACCAGGGTTAAAAAATGAGAAATTATTAAATCTGTTAAGAAGATATCTTTTTATAAGCGTCTCTTTCTTTTCAAAAATGTCAATACGAGAATTCATTTTGATAAAGCGATGGTCTAAATTCTCATCGCTCAATTTCTCAATGAGGCTAAAAGGATTGAACCTGACGAAAAGAAGACTATTGGGTAGTAAAAAAAAATAGAGGATCTATTGAACATTGAACTTAATATCTTGAATTCGTTTCCGTTTGAATTTAGGAATTCCTTTTATAAATACTGCAGCTTGTGGATCACAATGTATACATAACCCCCTTCCCCTTCCCATGGTTACTACTATCTCTCTCTCTCTCTCCCTCTCTCTCTATCTATCTTTCTTTCTCTCTCTCTCTCTATCTCCCTCTCCCTCTCTCTCTCTCTCTATCTTTCTTTCTCTCTCTCCCTCTCTTTCTATCTTTCTTTCTCTCTCTCCCTTTCTCTCTTTCTCTCCCTCTCCCTTTATCTTTTTTCTCTCTCTCTGTCTCTTTATCTCTCTCTCTCTCTGTGTGTCTCTCTCTGTCTCTTTCTGTCTACCTAAGCGAGACTTGAAGTACCATTTCCTTACCGATAAATAATCCTCTTGAAACCTTTGATACTTTGCACTTGTGCTCCTAGTGCTATGCTTTTTTATGAACTTGACCTTTACGCAATTAAAAAAATTGGGGAGATTAGAATAAATCATTCAACAGGATCTTTGCTGTGAAGGCCAGGCTTTTTTTTCAGGACTAGGGGTCCAGAAAGATGTCTGCGCCAGAAAGATCCGGATATCATTCAACTGAATATTTTGCTGTAAACGATTCCTTTCTTCAGAGGTACTGGCCGCACTCTCAACTGAATTCACAGCAGGGAAACTGGTTTAATTTTGAACTTATGATTTATTGCAGCATCATTAAGTAAGGATGTCCTTGGATTGATATTTTTTTCCTATTTGTTTCTTTCTCCAGGTGCCGGTGAATCGGGCAAAAGCACCATTGTGAAACAGATGAAGTAAGTAGTGATTTTATTTTATGTACCGGGTATTAATTTTATAATCGTTGAGTCCCATCGTTACTCGGTAGTCTCCAGTAATATCTTCAATAAGAGCCATCAAAATTTGTCATTCTTTTCTCTCGACTGATTCCAGTGATAAGTTAATTATTAATACTTTAATAATACAGCCTGTGGAGGAGTATTAGTCTCCACCAGTGTGGCATCGTCTTCTAGCGTTATTAGGCATTTGGTTTTAACTGCAGGTCAGGGGTTCAAAACAGGCTAAATCAAGCGCGGCTCACAGTAATCCAAATATAGAGTTAGGCCTACTTGATCAATTAGGAGAGGATCCCGACTCCTGCGCATTGTTTTGCGTTTGTCTAGTGACTAGTGCACTGCTCGATTGCACATTTAGGTCTATCTAGTAGTTTGCTGAAGCGAGGTTATATAATATAGGAATCGGAAACAATACAGAACGGTGTCTTGTATGTTTTCAAATCAGACCTCGCACGTTGTAATAGCACATTTTTCACAGCATAGAATGAGAAAAAGAGACCAATATTGTATAGAATAGATTAGATGTGTCAGGACACCGAGGTATTATGCTGAAGGGAGCATCCTAATAGTAAAGGCAAATATGAGTCAAATTTAGATTCATCGAAATAGTACATATCATATGAACTTAGCGTGACATTATTTGTTAAGGATCAACAGTATAGCTGGCGTTGGTTTAGATAATCATTTACTTTTATGTTACGGCTGAATTCGGTGTCGGGAATGTTGATTTATTATTTTGTATGTGGCACAGTGACGTGAATTATCGCCTAGATCTATTATGATTCGTGCTGAGCATTCTCTTCAACACAGACTTATATCAGCTAGGCATAAGGTATTTTATTAGCCTGTGTACGGGAAGTTTTGTCATGCAGACGAAACAAAAATACTTCATTTAAAAATTTTTTGTAGGTATGGTTCTTGTATGTAGGCCTACTTTAGTTTGTTGCGATCATTCACTGTTTTTAACAGTAATCCGCAGAAAAATTATTGATAATCTTAAACTAAAATTAAATGCTTTTGGCATGCGTGAGATCAAAGTTTCTCATAAGATCAGTTTTACTCAAATCAGCCGAAAAATAAAATCTGCTGTCTCACTTTCCCTATTTCCAGTTGGACTTGTGCTATCTCTCTATCGATAGAAGTTGCACCGTTTTGAACGGAAATTTGTTTTCCTTACTAGACTCTAGAGCTAGCTTTGTGGGAACCCTTTCCTCTGACAGTTTCTGCTTTAAATTTCAACGCTGAAGCAAACGCTTATTTTCCCGTCCATTTCTGTATGAGCTCTCAGTTTGGACATAGTTACTTCCTCGCTCATCAGCTTGTGGTTATTAAGCTCTCGTCTGACTTTCTCTCTCTGTATGTTGCCTGAGAGCTCTCTTTCTCTCTCCATCCCGCGTTCAGTGTTGAGCTCTCTTGGTGTGTGCTCAGCCATCTTTCCCTCCTGCAGCCAGCTATGGCGAACACCCGGAGAGTACTGGCTGACGTCATTCACACAAGACTCACAGGGCTGGAGGAACGATCGATAGTGGAGTCTTGACATAATTTTAACTCTGCTGTACTAGTCATCTTTTCTCTCTGTCCTCTATTTCTCTCTATTCCCTCTCCTCTCCCTCCCCCCACACACACACTTTTCTCTGTGCCCCCTCTCTGCCTCCCTCTTTGTCCCTCACATACTCTCTCTCTATCTTTATCTTTCTCTCTTCTTCCAAACTGCCCAAGTCAATACTTCAAATCAAGAGATGTAAAGTTCTAACCTATTCAACGAATGGGAGGTTTAAACCAGAGATTTTGTCCCAAGAAGATAGGAGAGATATTTCTATCCCTCATGCACTGCTACAAAATAATCTAGCGGCGTCGCAGGAAAAAAAATCTAAAAAATTTAGGGATCTCCTGAACAGCCCCAACTTTTGTCCTAGAGTAGGAAGACTGAGCTAAGCAGTTTCAAGTGGCGCCGTCTATGATGATTTGAATTAGAGCTCATTTCCCCATATCTATTTTGCCTGACGGAGGTCGATTTATGTTTTAAAATTTGAAATCCCCTTAAATTAAACAGCTGTTGTGTGAATCGTTTCAAGATAAATTCATAAAGACCTGAATTCCCACCTTGTAATGGACTGATTCAAAATCATCTTGCAGCGACATGTAATAATGTGAAACAAGTAAGGGTTATGTTAATATAATGATTATAAAATTATGCAGTAAAAATTTGGGATGACGAAGATATTTTTTTTTTTTGTTTTTTTTTTTTTTTGTGTCTTATCAAAAAGCAGGCGAGGCGATAGGTACGATATGGTCTGGACACAACCACATCTTGAGCTGAAGCTCCAGCTCTATGCACGAACCACGATGCCCCGCTGTCTCAATAGACGTTTCGAATTTTTATCAACCCATCTCTACATGAAGGTCCCGATACAATACACATAGCAATTTTCCTTTAATCATCTTTTCTAAAAGCCTTAGATACATAAATCTTTCTTTCCTTTTAAACTTTGTAAACAAATTACTTACCGTCAAATAGAGGAGAGTACAATGATTATGTTACAGAAGTAGTTTTCCTCGTTTCTGCAAACCCTTGCCCCGTGGCAATATAGATTGGGACAAAGCGTATTGTGACATGGACCAAGATAGCAGGAAGATATTGCTTATACGTTATAGCTGTAATACACCACACCCTAACCCTGACATCGGTTTCTTAGAATCTCTTTCGTCTTTTTCTTTTTCTGCTTTTTTCTTTTCCCGTTTGTACCCTTCTCTCTCTCTCTCTCTCTCTCTCTCTCTCTCTCTCTCTCTCTCTCTCTCTCTCTCTCTCTCTCTCTCTCTCTCTCTCTCTCTCTCTCTCTCGCTTTCTCTCCTTTCCCCTCACTTTTTATTTTCCTTTTCTAGCTCTTGTTACCCTGCCCCTCTCTCTATTTTTGTCCTTCGATGTCTTTCCTCTGGACTTTCTCTTATGTTACAAAGCTATCTATAAATGACGTACTATTGCTAACATTTCGTGAGTTCAGGAAGGTTGAGTGGTTGACAATGACTTGGGAAATTTTTTTTCTAAGGCTTTGAGCACATGAGTGTATTCATTGCTGTTTCCATCCGCCCATTTTTTTTTTAAATTTTTTTTTTCGCTCCATCACTTGTTCTGCTGCTCCCTGCTCCTTGCTCCCTCCGCGGTGTCTATCACGCCCTGCCAACACGTTGTCTCTCGGATCGAACAGAATACAGCAGTGGGCTTGCCACCACAATTCAACTTTCACTAAACCTGTCTTTTGCCAACTTGCCGAACTTGTTGCACGGTTAGAAATCATTAAGATCTCCCATTACTTCGCTCCTTTATTTTATCAGTTGGGCGGTCTATCCTAACAATTCGTGATCATGGTTGGCGCAAGTTAATCAGAGCGATTTTTAAGCCCTTAATGGCAGAACGTATCGTGACTTCAAGAGGAAATAGAGTTCGTACGTAACGGGCTGAACATGTTTTAGACTGATCTCATGGGTTTCCTTCTCTATAACCTCTAGTGAAACATTATTCGTCGGATCTTAAATGCGTAACGGCGCTAGGTAGTCAGGCCATGGTTTAAATTGTCAGCAGAGCTTGGAAGAGTTGGATAGAGAGTTTCAGCAATTTTCGGTGCCGGCAGTCGTGAACAATTACTTGTTAGATGCTGTTTTAAAATCATGCGTTCCTCGTATAATGTGTAGCGTGTAGACCTTAGGGCTCATACAAGTAAAAAGATGACTTAGCATTTGCAAATAATTTTTTAATGCAAAACAATTGGGTTTAAGTTTGAAAGAAAAGAAAAATTGCTTATCTCAGAAACCAATGAAGTATTATGAAGTATATACCATACCGAGAAGTAACAAAGTTGAGGGCTGTTCTGCTAAGTTCTTCACGGTAACATTCTAACTAATACATATTTCAGTTTTAACTTACCAAACAGTCATTAATATAGGTTCATGTGAATGGGTGAATTGACGGTGGTATTAGCGCTTTGAAAATTGAGAAATATGCAGACCCGTTGTGAGGAAGAGGGGGAGAGAGAGAGACCTGGAGATAAAGAAATACTGGGGAGGGGGGGGGGGGTGGTAGATAGAGTTGAGTCAATGAAAGAGATCAATTTGTGGTGCTTTCGTGTCGATTGCAAAAACCGACGGGGAGACTCAGTCACCAGAGACTAACCTGGAGATTTCAAAAAGTTAAAAAGTTAAAAGGATTAATTTAAAGAATTTCTCACCAGACGATATTATTTAGGACAGCTATACAATTTTCAATGCGTATTTGTTGTTATGAAACCTTTTTCATTTTCATCAGTGGTATTTAGAAGTTGTAGCAGTAATGAACAACTGTAGCAGTTAAAGAGAAAAAAGGAGTACTAAAACCTGACCTCTCATTAGCGTTACATTAATATTTATCCTTAAAGTCGCAATGTAACTGGAACGTTTAGAGCCCATTGGATGAAAATGTTGTGAGGCTCACATATGCTTGATCTCATTAGCCTTAGACTTTCCGAGTAACCCTCAATTGATCAATGAACAAGTTTATGTGGTGTAGAGGAGAATGAAATGTTCACGCGCAAGGTTGAGCACGAACTGAACAGTGTTGCATGCACGCTCAGCCAAACAGGTGTGCGTCTTTATTTCTCAGACACTCATTCGCTTAGAGGTGAGGACCATCTTATAAAGACATACTCAACATAGCCATCATGATAAACTATTGAAGCATTATAGTCAGAAACCTGGCCCTGAGATTACAGGGTTAAATGTGTTCGATAAATGAGCAATCACAGTACCATCTATTATTTACTTTATCAAACAATTACTAGACCAATCAAGCAATGATAATTTTTTTCCCTTTCTGACTTGTCAAAATCTAAGACATGGATAAATTTAAACAAAAGAAGAATTCATACTGATTTCAGATGGTTTCCAAAAAGCGCTACACCTCAAGAGATCAAAACAAAAACAAAATAAATAAGAATTATCGAGTCACTTTTGAAATGAAAAGTTTAAAGAAAAAGCTTGAATACTCTATCAAGACACTAAATTATTTTGACCTAAAATTGCTTTCAAATCTGGCAAACCGAAAACGATGAAATCTTAGAAAACACGCCATATGAAAGAACAATGTTTTAAAAAAATAGGCAAAATCAATTGAAAACGAAAAATGCAGATGGTGTCAGTCTTTGAAATCTCTCAAGCCAAGTTAGTATGGGTGTCAATCCTGCTCAGTAAAAAAAGGAATCTTATGAATTATATGTCCATGCATTATTTATTTCCAATTCTTTAGGTGCTTACATTTAGAGCTAAAAATTGACACGGTTTTTATTGGTAATTGTGATATTTCCTGCACTCATTATCCTTACATTGTGTTTTGGAGGTTAGAGCAGGAAAAAAAATAATCACCATAGATATACATTGTTTTCAAATTCTTAAACCTTTTACAAGGATGTTTAATGCACAGTTTAGAGAGAGGGGGGGGGCGAGAGAGAGAGAGAGGGAGAGAGAGAGAGAGAGAGAGAGAGAGAGAGAGAGAGAGAGAGAGAGAGAGAGAGAGAGAGAGAAAGGAAGGAGGAGGAGCATAGTTAGACCGAATTTTGGAAAGTAAAAATAATATGCAAACGGGAGATCAAGGTAGAGAACAAAAAAGGGAAAGAGAAACAAAAGGGAAAGAGAAACAAAAGGGAAAGAGAAACAAAAGGGAAAATGAATGTTGCACAAATAACCAATGAGGGGGTTTTCAATAAACACTTTGCGTCGTATCTCTCCATATTTAGATCAATCCTAAGCCTGGAATCACAACCTGTTTCACAAACCCAGTCAAGTCGAAACAATTTCAAATGGTCATGAAGAAGAAGTATTTTTTGTAATTATTCCTAATTTCTTCGCTTCTTATATTCTTTTGGAAAGCGACATAAAATAACAAATAAAAAAAAATTATGTGAGCTAGTTTTCGCGAGATAAATACAAGTAAAAGAGATTCCTGCAAGCAATGTATCTCATCGACCAACCTTCAATGACGTTTTCCATCGTGCGGTGAGGAAGAAGGCGTGCATTCGCGTGACTCATTTCGCATCGATTTCTTAGATCTGCGACCTGAATTATGAAACGATTGACATTCATATCTCCCCGTGTCGTGATTCCCTGCCTCAGATAGGCTTAGTTGATTTCGCAGGACACATTCGTAGTTTTAAAGGCAAACTGCAGTACTGTGATCCCAAAAATAAAGATAAAAAAGGCGTGATACCATAATGAAAGGTTATGAGGACACTGTATATTACTCAATTGGTAACTCATATTTAATTCAAGACAACATAGTGTCTAGGCCACAACCTCAAATGTTGCATTATCTCAAATAAGCTTTTAAAAGTAGAAGAATTACAGTACATCAGTAGTTGTAATTGTGGCAAGGGCGATAAAAATTTGAAAAAAAAAGAAAAAAATAACAGTAAGACCACAATATGAAGCCTAGCAGCATCAACAGAGGTTGCACATTAATTGATGTAGGATGTTAGTAGTGGTAGTAGTAGTAGTAGTAGTAGTAGTAGTAGTAGTAGTAGTAGTAGTAGTAGTAGTAGTAGTAGTAGTAGTAGTAGTAGTAGTAGTAGTAGCAGTAGTAGCAGTAGTGTTGGTTACAGTGGTAATGGAAGTAGTATTAGTATTATTATTAGTAGTAGTAGTAGTAGTAGTAGTAGTAGTAGTAGTAGCAGCAGCAGCAGCAGCAGCAGCAGTAGTAGTAGTAGTAGTAGTAGTAGTAGTAGTAGTAGTAATAGTAGTAGTAGTAGTAGTGGTAGTAGTGGTAGTAGTAGTAGTAGTAGTGGTAGTAGTAGTAGTAGTAGTAGTAGTAGTAGTAGTAGAAGTAGTAGTAGTAGTAGCAGCAGTAGCAGCAGTAGTAGTAGTAGTAGTAGTAGTAGTAGTAGTAGTAGTAGTAGTAGTAGTAGTAGTAGTAGTAGTAGTAGTAGTAGTAGGAATAACAGTAGTAGTAGCAGCAGCAGCAGCAATAGAAGTAGCTGTGGCAGTTATAGCACTGGAAGTAGCTGCCGTCGACTTGTGGTTATGTTATTACGTCAGAGCTGTCCTGGGTCTAAGAGGAATACTGTACAGTAATTGCAATCGCTGTCGTGCAATCAAGTTTGCTCTAAGCCTTGGAAACGCGTTATGCAAATTATTGACTTGAACTTTCAGTTTTGTAAATTTCAGCTATGTACTGCATTCTTCAAAGGCATGTTACTGGTAACTGCAAATTTAGCGTAGAGAATGTTGATTCGGCTAAAAATTTGTTCGGGTTGGCGTCTCGTGAATTAGCCGCCACGATATAGATCGCGATTTCCATTTGCTTTGTTTGATTGGCCAATTAAAATAATTATATAGCTTGATGTACAGTAAGTTGCAAGAGTCTGTGCTGCATTGTTAATAGACTCATAGGTGTTTGCTGCAGTAATGCTTATACAGAGACAAAGCTCAACGTGCCGACTCAACTAAAACCTGTACAAACACCATATTGGTTTTGTTTCTGTTTTGGCTTTGTTTTCCTTGTGTCACATTTCAAATTCGTTCTAATTGCATGAACTTACAAAACCTCCTTTTTTAGAGGCGGGGTGGGGGAGGGGGGGGGTGTCATTAAGCTTTAACCGAACGAATGGAAACATACATTAGTTTGTGAAAACTATATCTTTCTGTACAGTACAACTTAGATTTACTGGTTTCTTTATCAAAATTAATTTTTCGTTTGGTTCAATTAACCGCGAAACTTCTTATGTATTTTTTAAATTACTTTTTCCGCGACAGAAACTGAAAAAATATTTTAAATTGTCGATTTTTTCCCCCGTGTTTTCCGCTATAAGCAATAAGTTACTTGTTACATTACATCCTGTACGGACAAACTAAAAACTACCTTTATCATCACATTTCATTGTGAAACGGTAATACACTGTACAAATTCATAACAGTAATGTTATGCTCGTTAATGAAACTGTTGAGGTGCCATCATTATAAGACAGTATAATTATACGCGTATAAGTATTTGAAACAAAAATTCCCTCAGCTTTTAAGACCTGGTGAGAGCAGGTTTGTGATATATTCTTTCCTTGTATCTTATTTTATCGGTTTGAATCAGTTCGTGATCTTTGTGAGACCGAAAACCTCTGCTATCAGACCTAGGACTGAGTTCACCATCATCTCTACCACTTTTATGCTCAGTGTTTTTCATTTTGTCCCACTGTCTTCAGTTCAGCCAGAACCATTTTGATTTAGAAATTAGAGAGAGAGAGAGAGAGAGAGAGAGAGAGAGAGAGAGAGAGAGAGAGAGAGAGAGAGAGAGAGAGAGAGAGAGAGAGAGAGAGAGAGAGAGAAACAAGGAATGAATGCTTGATATGGCAAATTATTTAATTGCTTGAAAGCTTGTGTAATATCAATTTGGAAAAGCCATTTTGCCATTAGGTTCGTTAACATATAGTGCGTTCTGGACAGAAATAGCAGTATAAACTAATACTGAGAAAAAGCTGATGGTTTCGAGCATAGAGGGTCTTATCATATTTTTCCATCAACTGAACTGGAAATTTTTCGCAGACGAATTTTGTTCTTTATGCGATATGCTGACGACTCAACTGAAAAAATATTACTTTTTGCTAACTTACTTGCTAACCAATTTCGTCATTCATATGGTTTCCTTGCAAACTATTTCAAACCTATAAAATGGCTCTCTCGTTCTATCTATCTGCCACGGAAGTCCATTTCAAATTTATGCATATTAATTTACTTTGAAGGGATATAAGAAGGGTTGTCTGATCATGCTCTTATACTTACCACAGTGAAAAGTTCTTATCTCTTAAGCTCTGCGCCACCTTACTAGAGCTGAATTGATGCAGTAAAAAGATATAGAGCCACTATGTTTTGAACAAATCTTGTCAATCAAACAACCATTCAATAAACTTGTCTCCTCAACTAAATTTACATGTGTTTTCTTCTCAGAATTATCCACGATGGCGGCTTCACTACCGAAGACAACAAACAGTATAAACCTGTGGTTTATAGTAACACAATCCAATCCTTGGTGGCCATTATTCGGGCTATGGGAACACTCAGCATACCATTTGGGGATAGCGAAAGAGAGGTAACCATTTTCTGCTTCTTGCATCCTATAAGATGTAAAACTTTTCTTCGTTTTTTACAATGTTTGTATGTAAACATCGTACATGTTTATTTGTTGCGTGTCCTGATTTTTCATTCGTAGTGATAACGACCCATGCACAAGAAGTTTGCATGGGCTTCAGTCTAGTAAAAGCTTTGAAAGAATAACTGCTGAGGTTGTTTTTAAACTAACCATATTCGCTGAATCCGGTTTTTTTTAAAAATTATTTTATGGTTTTATGTCTCAGAAATCACCGAATTGCTAACATTTACAAGTCAGACTGGTATGTAGGGCCTATTCGATCCGGAAAGACAGACAGAGCTAGAGACACGTGTCATACATCAGCCACTTGTAATAGATTGTTAATCACCTTGTTTTCCTAAATTATGACATAGTATATAAAACTGAAATCCTCAATATTTCACTCAAGGGGCAGCTTTAACCACAAAAATTACTCGGTTGATCCTAAGTTTCTTTTTATCTGTTTAGAATCTAAGTAAGGATGTTTAAGCTGGAAGGGTGTTTAACTAGAGCGAATTAATTATCCAATAAGTAAATAACAGATAAGGACACAGTTTTGCAAACACATGTTTTCTCCATCTCTAACCCTCTCTCTCTCTCTCTCTCTCTCTCTCTCTCTCTCTCTCTCTCTCTCTCTCTCTCTCTCTCTTGTCTCTTTGCTGTTTCCCATCTTCTCTCTTTACCATACATGGCTCACTTTGAACTCACACCCTCTCCCATCCCTCTTTGTATCTCTTTCTCTCTGTCTGTCTGTCTGTCTCTCTCTGTCTCTGTCTGTCTGTCTGTCTGTCTCTCTCTGTCTCTGTCTGTCTCTGTCTGTCTCTATCTCTCTCTCTCTCTCTCTCTCTCTCTCTCTCTCTCTCTCTCTCTCTCTCTCTCTCTCTCTCTCTCTCTCTCTCTCTCGTATAACTGTGTGTCCCTTTTGTCTCTATACTAACTCTTGAATTCCATTCTGTGGAAGTTGATTGCTCTTTTCCTTCTATCTCTTTTATTCTAAGTATATGTGCGTCCGATTGAGTCGCCTTCCCCACTCGCCCATTCGACTAGAACGAAAAGTGCAAGCCTTGGGCTAATATCCGTTTAAACTGGCGACACGCCCCAGCAAATCAAAGCAAAGACGTTAGTGCCAGCACCACCATCGATTTCATGGTATCCGTCGCGACTCATTCCATGTCACGTGGTATCAATAATAAAAGAATATAGTTCCATGATAATGTCATTGCAATACATATTTTATTATCGTTGTTGTTGTAGTTGTTGTTGTTGTTGTTGTTGTTGTTGTTGTTGTTGTTGTTGTTGTTGTTATTATTATTATTATTATTATTATTGTTGTTGTTGTTGTTGTTATTATTATTATTATTATTATTATTATTATTATTATTATTATTATTATTATTATTATTATTATTGTTATTATTATTATTATTATTATTATTATTATTATTATTATTATTACAGGTAAAAAAGTGACAACAAACAAACAATAAAAGTAAAAAGAAAAATTATCAAATTTTCTCAGGATATCCTAATATCCTACCTGGTTTATCCTTGTAGTGCTCGCTCTGAATATATCAGAGAGCTTGAAATTGTAAAGTTTTGAAGTGTAAAAAATGTCGTTACATTTATGACTTTGAAAAGATAAATTACTTCACCGTTTATCTTTTAGTCTCAAAATAGATCAAGCGGATGACTGCTCAAAAAATAATGTCTCTTTACCTCTACACACACACACACACACACTCTCTCTCTCTCTCTCTCTCTCTCTCTCTCTCTCTCTCTCTCTCTCTCTCTCTCTCTCTCTCTCTCTCTCTCTCTAGCTCTCTTCTAGCTTTCTCTTATTGTCTCTTCCGATCCCTCTTTACTCCTCCCCTATTTTTATTTCTCTCATTTTCCCTGCTTCTCTTCCTATCCCTCTCTGCACTCGTTTCTTTCTCTCCTCCTCCTCCTTTCTCTCTCTCTCTCTCTCTCTCTCTCTCTCTCTCTCTCTCTCTCTCTCTCTCTTCTGCCGTAAACTTACCTCTGTCCTTTAATTATTTACCCCTCAACTAGATAGTGTTCCCAAAATCGAAAGTATAGGATTCACACCTCAATGCTGTCCTCTTTTTATATATTTCGTAATATCATTTTTTTTTTTTTTTTTTTGGGGGGGGGAAGCATTGGGTTTCTTTAAAGACTACTTATTGACAATAATAAAATTATAATTTGTTGCGGTTCATTTAGGAAGGCTCAGAGGAATTTTGGACAGGGGAAGGTGTCGAAAGGACGGTACTTCAAGAAAAAAAAACCCACTAAAATTACTGTTTTATACGATACGAAAGCCAGTACAACTGCTCTGTACCGTATAGATTAGCATGCTATGCCTACTTGATAAATCTAATTTGTGAATTCCATGTCGAGGACGGACATTGATGGTAACGTAACCTTAGTCATCATCTTCATCGTTTCCTGGAATGAATGAAAAACTTAACGCGTGCGAGAGATCCCTGGTTGCGAATGCATGCGAGCGCTGTTGCCATGGCAACTGATGAATGGGAATCAATACTAGTCTCTCTCTCTCTCTCTCTCTCTCTCTCTCTCTCTCTCTCTCTCTCTCTCTCTCTCTCTCTCTCTCTCTCTCTCTCTCTCTCCCTCCCTCCCTCCCTGCTTGTTGCGACCAGCGGTCTGTACTGGCCTGGCGCAACACGGGCTACCCGTTGTACGCTTTATGATGGTATGTGCCACAGTGCCAATGCCTTTCAGCCTCTAACAGTAACTGTTTCATTAAACAGCATTTTAAACCATTTACGAATGCCTCAATGTAAGGCCTATGAGTAAAAATACTAAATTGGGTATTAACAATCGAAGCTTTAAAATTATATTCACTGTTCTCCTGACCAATTCTTCTATGAATCAATGCCCTTCGAGACCGTGAGAATAGGCATGAAGAAAAATAAATGCAGTTTTATTTTTTATTTTGTTCTTCAAAATGAGGATATTTTTGCATATTATTCAAGCCCTATAAACGATCATAATCAATATTTTATGTCCAGCTCTCATTTGACGAGAGGTGGCGAAATTTTGGGTATGAGGCTCTTTGAGTAATTTGATTACATAGAAGAGAGCATCTGTATCCAGAGAGAAAGACAAGGTCGGGAGAGACAGGTTTAGAATGTCTCTGGGAGGGAGAGAATGTTTACCAATAGGAGAAAAGAGCAGACAAATTTAATGATGGAAGAACAGCAGTAAAAAACGCGATTATAAGGCAATTGTCAGTAGATAATGAGAAAGACGAATGAATCGATAGGAAAGAAAAAAAAATAAATATGATAATAGGCAGAACCAAAGAAGTTTGTGTGTATGTTGGACTGGGCTAGGGACGGAATTTGAAATGTAACTGATGTTGGCAACTTTATGTTTTTCAGAAATTTCAGTTTCCAGCAACTTTGAACTTTTCAAACCACTTTAATATCTTCTTTGATCTTATTCGGGCGTCACCCTTTTTGAATTGTGTGAAAAAAACTATCTCTAAGGATAGGTGGAACTATTTATGTAGTGGAGGAAAAAAATCGCATTTATATATATATATATATATATATATATATATATTTCTGGACTGATAAAGATAGTTTGTTTCATTACATGTAGAGTAAAACCTATTCCTGTCCTGCAGTTCATGGAAAGTTTGGTTCAGAAATCCTCAACTCTTTCATTTTCTATATTCTCCAGCCACTGACAATTTAAAGGTGAAATCTAAATAATACAAAATATTATGGGAGCTTTTAGGAATGATAAGCTATTTTTTTTGAACTCCAATCTATTTATAGCTCCTTTTAAACGTTTATTGAAATGAAAATACACATAACATGGAATCCCGCAAGGCAGTGGACATTTTAGCACTTTCTTTTTAAGGAATTTATTGTCTTATAATGAGCGCTTAGACAGATTTTTAAATAGATTGGGAAAGAAAAAAATAGCTGCTTTTCAGTATCGTTTTTTTATATTAATATTGATAATTTTGATGCATAGTTTTAGACCAATAGATATTGTTCGAAAAGACTTCCGATTGAAACGGTTGATTATTATCAAATCAATGTTTTGCTACCGTTTATAACGATGTTGAGTGATAGCTAAAACTTAAATCAAAATCTTATCTGGATCTAGTGATCTTTTATCGTTACAGCGATGACTTTTTTTTTTTTCGCTGGTTTTGCAATTACAGCTTAGTCACAGTAAATCGAGGTCGGAACTTTTCGGTATAACCAATGATGTCAGCCTCTAGGTTTCGCAATAATTTTGAAATTATAGTTAATCGACAGATCGAGATGGAATGAGGATTTCTTACATTTTGATTTGGTACTAAAAATATTTATGTTTCTCTCATGATGATCTATACAAATAGACCGAGAACCTAAAACCTACTATTATCGATCATACGACTTTTACATTTTTTTATAACTTCCCAGGTAGCTTCTAGCGTTCTGTTTTTGATTTTCAATTTTGATCGCATCCAACTTGCATCTTAATTTATAGAATCCATTTTCGATCGATGCCAAAACAAACTTTCTATATTGGAGATAGGAAAAAAATTGCTTCAGTTTTGTTTGGTCGGTTACAAATGTAACCGCATAAGAAGCAAGAGTAGGGAGATCATTAATAAAGATCCCTATCTATTCACCGAACTGACGTGACGAAATTGTCGCCCATGATGAAAGAAAGAGATAATCTGGTCGAACGTTTTCGAATTTAATAGGCTTCAATCCTTATATGTTTTTTTTTTCAAACTTTTTGTTATGTCATGGAGACAACTCTAAAATACTGGATCTAGTCTGGGCCTGGAGAGAGATTTCAGAAAGAGAAGCCGCACCATGCATGCTACGGTGTTACCATTTCTGAGCCCTGATAGACCGAAGTTAAAAAAAAAAAAAAGGTCATCTGCATAAATTATTAAAATTATGGTCGTCTTTACAAAAATATTGGTAGACCGTATTTGCTCACAACTTATTATGAGCGCTACTTTTATTAATGACCAATAATCATAAACATTAATGTTGCTCTTCTATACGTGCCTTGCATGGATCCACAAGTAATAAAATGATGAGTCTGTAGGGATCTTTGTAAAAATTCATTAACGTGCTCGTGCAAATAATATGTATACCAGCAAGCAAGTCTTGGCACTTGTTGGGCCATACAAAATTTAAAATAATAAGTAAGGCTCAGGAAACTGAGAGCTGAGATGGTGAAGGTCATATATCGAGATGATCTCAGTAGATGGCATATTAATAGCCTGAAAAGTTTCATCATTGTTTCATCAGTGCTGTTCTAATTGACATCACTATTTTACTTTTGAAACTGACATAAGATTTTTTTTCTTTACATATCAGCACAGGCTTGTGAAAAGCAACTAAAGGACCCATTTTTATTCTATCATTTTTATTGAGCCATATCTCCCTATAATGGAATTAGATCACTGTCACTCTACTATAGAAGTTTGAAAAGTTTCCGTATATTTTATTTTCTTTCAGATCGCATTGTTTGAAACTTATCCACGGCTGAGATGCGTGGTACAAGATTAGTTGTGAAAGATTGTTTTTTCAATCTTAGTTCTATCAAGTTTTGAAACCAGGGCCCAGCTAATGGCAATCTAAGAAACGAAGAATACTAGGCCCTACCTTATGCAAAAATCAGTCCTCTAAGTATATGTCGTTGGCCTCCATTCCCAGCTACATTGTTTTGTTGTGCTAATATTTGCTGTCGGTCTGTAGTATGTGCCTACATCTCTTACAGACGCTATGCTATACTCGAAATTGTATCCGATACCAGATTCGTCGGTTAGTTTATGATGCACCCGTTCCTGATGTTACGTATACGTTGACGGCTCGAACAATAACCTTCTTATTGATTCCAGTGCTCTATACCCTGAACTATCTAGCCCTCCAATGAGGTCCAATTGATGACCAATTGATACAAGTACAAAAATTAGATAATTAGTTTATTGCATCATAAAAACAGATTTCTTTTCTAATAACATATCTTGAACTTACACTCTTTAATACATTCGCAAATAAGCTTAGCTGTGGGTAGTCTTTGAACAGTAGATAAGTTTCCAAGAGACGTTGTTTCTTTAGTGCAAAATTAATGTGCATTTATTTAATTCCAGTTGGAGCTTGTGATTACTATCTGAGAAAGAGTCGCCATTAAAAAATTACCCAAGGATCTCTCCTTTCTCTCTTTATCTCTCTTTCTCTCTCTCTCTCTCTCTCTCTCTCTCTCTCTCTCTCTCTCTCTCTCTATATATATATATATATATATATATATATATATATATATATATATGTCTTTCTATGGGTTTTTTTGGTATAAACCTAAATTTGTGGAATACAAAAATTTATCACAATCTCTATAACTTTGGTTTAGAAATGTTCAACTGCAAACACTTGAAACAATGAACAAATCAATAAATTTAAAAACCAATTTATAAATGAGACTTAATGTTCATCTTTCTTTCTCAGTCTGACGCCAAAATGGTCTTGGACGTGATATCTCGTATGGAAGATACAGAACCCTTCTCAGAAGACCTTTTGGCAGCAATGAAGCGACTCTGGGTTGACTCCGGGGTCCAGGAATGTCTAGGACGCGCCAATGAGTATCAGCTCAACGATTCCGCAAAATAGTAAGTAATAGAAACATCAAAGATAGAGGTGACAGAATCTGAATGGTTTTAACTTAGTTTTGTTTTCAGGATATATATGTACAAAAAATTTCCTTATGATTAATTATAGCTATTATTGTTATTTAGGAAGAAAGTTTTCAAATTAAATATCTTAATAAACATAACTTTTATCACAAAAGTTGATTTTATTTCCAAGTTCCTATGTGAAATTATATACAAATATTTATTCAAATCATTATATAAATTTTTAGATAAGAAAAAGTCTTACTCCGAGTCAAAATAGTAGAAAATACACAAAGATGTAAACATATCGAAAAATGCTATGTTACTTTGATGAGAACTCTGAGACTTGGTATTGATGTTTTTACTCCAAAAAAGTTTATATTCAAAAGCATCATATATGTTATGCTTATTAATGTATGCAATTAAATATAATTTAGTTTAAGAAACTTACCTATTTTTCAATCCATAAAAGTGAAGTTTGCACATTTTGGGAAAATAACTCAAAGTGGTAAACATGTATTTCATAAAAATCTATATCTTTTTTTTTTCACAGCTTTTTGGATGATCTAGATCGTCTGGGTGATAAGGATTATATGCCCACAGAACAGGATATCCTGCGAACAAGAGTAAAAACAACTGGCATCGTTGAAGTTCATTTCTCCTTTAAGAATTTAAATTTCAAGTGAGTGATACTGTAATACAACACCATTAAGATGCTAATTGCACAAAAGCCTACTAAAGTTAAGATCAGCAAACATACTTTTAAATTTTGAAAGTTTTTTCATTTTTTGTTGAATTTGATAATGCAAATGTTTTGTGCCTTGAAAATTCTATTATATTAGAGGTTTTTTTTTGTTTTGATTAAAATTAGATAATTTTTTTTCAGACTCCAAGGAACACATTGACTGTATTTTTCTATGAAATGAGAGGTGAACTCTCGAACAGTTTTGAAGCTATATGAGTTTTTTGCTTTTTAGGGGTGGAGCAAATCTAGAACCTTTTTAAACATTGTCATGAATGAAAATAAATTGAGGATTTCAAAAGGTTAGAAAGAATTTCGGTGCAAAGTGAAACTTTCGAGCCCAAATAGTTCTGTTCTTTATAAAAGATATGAAATAATGAACTGCAATTTCATGGGTTTTTAGATTCACAATAGCACATAATTTTGCTGCATGTGGTATTCTTTTTTTATACATTTATAGTTTTTGCCACAACTTTGTTATGTCATTACGAATTACACAATTTTAATGCATTAATTTTATCTTGTCACACTCAATATTCTGGGTTTTTTTTTTTTATTTTATTGTGGATTATCTGTAACTGATAACTTTTTAGTAAAGGAATCTTCATCTTTCTTTTTAATCTGAAAAGTCTAAAGAAATACTTTGAAAATCTTTTCTTGTTTTTTTTTATTATTATTATTTAAGATTTGATACATTGAAGTTTGTTCCAATACAAACGAGATTAACAAAAAATGCTTTGCAATGCTGATAGATAATGAGTGGGAAAGGATAAAAAAGCTTCTGCATCAGAATCCTGAGACGAGACTGAGAAGTTTAATTTTGGAAGTGAATAAAGTTCTTAGTGTATTTGAAGTGCTTAGAAACAGTAAAAACAAGTTAAGGTATCACAGATTTGAATTACATATAGCAAAGATAGATATTGATTATATTGATTTTTAATTTAGGTTTGAGTTTAATTATTTTCTTATATTAGTTATGAGGACTTCTGTGTAGATCCCGAATTTTTTTATTTAGTGTGGATGCACAGTCCAGCATAATTTTTTTAGTGATCAATTGAATAGTTAAATAAATGTTATTACCTCATTTGTTCTATTTTTATGCATTGTTTTGTTACTTTTTTTTATTATTATTCTCTGGTAGGACATAGTCGACGCTTTACCTTTAGACTTTTCTCCATCTTTCTTCAAAGCGTCTCAAACTATTTTCTTTTTTCTTTCTTTCTTTTTTATTTGATTTTGTGTGGGAGAGATTGAAGGTAGTTTTTTTAACTCACACAAATCTCTTTTCATTCCTGTCTAGATTGTTTGATGTTGGAGGTCAGAGGTCAGAAAGGAAAAAGTGGATACATTGTTTTGAAGATGTTACAGCCATTATTTTTTGTGTGGCCATGAGTGAATATGATCAGGTCTTGCATGAGGATGAGACAACAGTAAGTGCTTTACTTTCTTGCTCTTTCCTTCTGGCTTATCTGTACTATGATACGATTTGACCAGGTTTTAACTCAGTAACAATTAATAAGTACTATTTCAGTCAACTGAGCTTTTTATTCTTTGCCATTCAATGATGCATCCTTTTTCAAGGAATGATTTTAATATGCTCTTTTTATTATTAAAACTCATCATACTCTACAACAGTTTGTTGACAATTAAATATCAACTAATGGTAACCCTGTATTTCCATTTCCATACATCTTTTATCTTTTTGTCTCTCTGTCTCTGTCTGTCCTTTATAGCTTTGTCTGGCTTGCTTTGAAACTCCCCCACCCCCTTTCTTAAATGCTTGAAAATTTGTTCTTTGTCCTGTAAAATGCTTTCTTGAAAACTTCTGAATGTCTCTTCGATAAAATGAGGCATATAAATATGGACATGAAAAAAGAAAGTCTTTCTACACTTCTTAAATATTTCATTGAGCAAGATTTATGTCATCTTCTAATTATAAGTAAGATTTAAAAGCTCTAGTTTACCTTTATTGAACCATGAGAACTCGTATGAATTTTTATTGCATGCTTTCTTTTCTGGGCATTTGAAGCCACATTTGAGTGAAAGGCTTCTCATTACAAGAGCTAAGGGGTTTAAGTGTTAAATCTGGATCCAAAGAACATCCTCATACCATTTTTAAAAATTGTGTTGAACAGTTTGCTAAAGCGCTAAATCATTATAGTGGTCTTTCCCAGACAGTAATTTTGTTCATGCAAGTAGAAATTATGACTTTTAAATTAAAGGATTTCTCTCACTCTTTTCATACAGAATCGAATGCAGGAGAGTCTAAAGCTTTTTGATTCCATCTGCAACAACAAATGGTTTACGGAGACATCTATTATTCTGTTCCTTAACAAGAAAGATCTCTTTGATGAAAAGATCCGCAAGTCCCCTTTGACGATATGTTTCCCTGAGTATAAAGGTAAAACATATGTGTATCATCTTTGCAAATAATTCATAAGTGCTTATTGCTAAAAGAAAAATATACTGAATTGTCTTGTTTCTTTCTTCAAGGTAGACATGACATTGCAATGTTTCATCTAGCTAATAAAAAAGCAAGAAAAAATATTTCATTATACTTATAGCTTTCCCAGAGGTAGGTAAAATCATGCGACGATTTATCATAGCTTTCTCTGAGTAGGATGTGACCACAATGTATCTCTTTGATATCTATGTTAAATTTAACCTCTTGGTGGAAGGACCAAAACAATTATTAATACACCAATCATAACTTCATGATTTAAACATTGTTGCAGGCAAGCAGATGTATCAAGAGGCCTCAGCATACATCCAGGCACAGTTTGAAGCAAAGAACAAAAGCTCCATGAAGGAAATTTACTGCCATCAAACTTGCGCCACAGATACCAACAACATTCAGTTTGTGTTTGATGCTGTCACAGATGTGATCATAGCCAACAATCTGAGAGGCTGCGGTCTCTACTGAGCATGTCATAAAGCCTCTCTGTCTATTATTACTATGTATACATAAGTATATAAATATATATATATAATTTACCCACTCTTTTCTAAACATTTGTTTATAATGATGACAGAACACTAAAAACAATGCTAATGGTGTTGAGATGGCCAGCGGTGGCAAGATGCGTGCTGTGCAAGTTGGTGTGTTCTTTAGATTGGGGCTGTCAGTGAAATGAGTATGTGAGCTTAGATTGTAGTCAATGAACATACCAACTTTTCTCTGATCAATTTTATTTCATATCATTTTAGATTTAAAGAACTGTGAATATTGAGGAGCTTCAGGCTGAGCCTAAAATGTCTTCTCTTTGAACCAAGTCACACTAGGTAGGGCATCTTCATGGCATTGCTCATCACCTTCTTTCATAGTAAAACTGATAATATAACTTACTATGCGTTGCAAGCTATTTCAGCTATCTTGTATTAGTCAGGCTTAGCAGAACTCTGCCAAGCATTTATTTTGCTTAGCAATGACATTTAAGGTTTGTTTTGTATCTGTTAAATTTAGCAGATAAAAACTTGATTTGTACTGGTCGTGTCTGGACCTGCTTGCCTTGGTAAACAAGCTCTACTGGAGCAAAGATCTATTATTTTTTTTTACATTAATGTTTATGTGTGTCTAAATAAATCAACTCATTTTAAGTATTAATTTTTCTTATTTTTTTTACTAAATTTTATGATTCATTACCTTTAACTCGTTTTATTAATTTCGTAAAGAACAGTGTTATATTGCATCTAGCTGCTTTATAAATTTTGAAAAGCTTTGTACCCTTTTACTTCATTCTAAATAATACTTTTCATTCACAAGAAAGTTTAAAAGACTAGCCAATCTGCAATAATGAAATGAGGATAAAGAAAAATGTCTCATTTAATAAGTTCAGAATCTTTCCACAGTGATTCAAGCAGCAAAGCAAAATAGACTTTTTTTTTTTTTGCATACTTTTGGTATCACGATGAAAATCAATTTCAATTCATTTCCAATATGCAGGTCATTATTATCAGTTCAAATAAATGGGAAAGGTGTAGGAATTTGCAGAATGAACTAAACAAGTTTTCTCATTTAATATCATATTTATTATGCTTTGTTATTATTACTGTTATTATTATTATTATTATTATTATTATTATTATTATTATTATTATTATTATTATTATTATTATTATTATTATTATTATTATTATTATTATTATTATTATTATTATTATTATTATTATTATTATTATTATTATTATTATTATTATTATTATTATTATTATTATTATTATTATTATTATTATTATTATTATTATTATTATTATTATTATTATTATTATTATTATCATCATCATCAATTTCTTTATTACTATTTGCTTTTTTTATTATTATTATTTTTGCTATTGTTTTGCTATGAGTATTTTTACAGGTGTTATTTTTGACACTATCAATTTTTTTTTGTTTTATATCATGTTCATAACTATTAGCATCGTCACCATTATGATCATAATCATCATCATCATCATCATCATCCTCTTCACCCTGTCACAGGATATTTAATTTTATTATCAAAATCATTATCGTTATTATTATTATTATTATTATTATTATTATTATTATTATTATTATTATTATTATTATTATTATTTCTATCATTATCATCTTTGTTAAAATTTCTACATTTTGTTGCTATTGTTGTTTTGATATTTATTTCTTTGACCTTGTTGTTACTCTAGGCTAATGGTTTTGTATGTTTGTGTTTTCTATTATAT
Organism: Elysia crispata; assembly: GCA_033675545.1. NCBI lineage: Eukaryota > Metazoa > Mollusca > Gastropoda > Plakobranchidae > Elysia > Elysia crispata. Next base: position 351,368 of record JAWDGP010008010.1, read on the forward strand.
TGATACTTTTAGGATCTGATGCGACCCTAAAACTGATTCAAAGCATCACTTTTTTTTTAATTTTGCTCACAACATTTCTTGGTCAACTAAGATCTAGTCTTATATTTATGTTTTATTGGTTTTTTTTTCATTTACTGCACTTAAAATACCTTTTGGTTTTTGTGTTTTATTGTTTTAATTGTTTTATTTTTCAATAAGCGTGACATTTTTTCCATCTGTCTGTATTGAAAAAGTCAAAATTGTTTTGTTTTATTTCGGTTTTAAAGATTGTTTTTTATAACTTGATCAGCCTAAAATATACCCAAATTATTCTATTGATGGATTTTGAAACATTTAAATATCAGTCTCACTTATTGATTGCGAAGCTTTTAAGGGAAATAAATCATTTCTTTTGATAGTTTAACCTTTTTTTGTTTGTAACATGGACTGCTTTTTCTTTATTTTATTTTGTCCTGTACTAGAATGTTGGAAATGTCTCATTTAATATTAGCAAAAAAAAGTCTGGGTTTTTTTATTCACTGTATGCATTTAGTGTTGGAGATAGCGTTAATATAACATAAATACCTATCATGGTGAATGAAAATGTGTTTAAACTTAGAGGTATGAAAGGTATGCACTTATGTCTGTGACTGTGAATACATGATGATCTGCAAGCCTATTAATCTTTTGCTATGCTTTTTTTCTGCATCTAGTGTCTGTGACTAGCTTGAAAATTTTACATAACTTTGCATTGGTTGTATGTGTGCACTTCCCACATGATGTAATTGATATGATTATTATTATGGTGGTTATCATTTATACATGTACGACTATTATCTAAATTTTTTTTTAAGATACATGGTTTTTTTGGCAGGCACATGAATGTATGAATTGGTTTGCATCAAGGTCTTACGAATAAAGCGCTTCAACTTGTAGAATTGCACAATGTTTTGGAAATACTATGTAGCCATGATGAATTTTCTTTACAGAAAAACTTTGATATGTGTACCTTTAACAAATACGTAGGTCACTCAAATGTTTATGTATGTATTGCTGTAGGTGAACTCATGATATTTGTGTGTATTAGGTAAATTCATGTTTGGGTTTTCTGTTGGTTTTCTTTTCTTTGTTTTAATTTTATCATTAACTTATTACAATATGATTACCATTTTCTTAAATGTCATTGTTACTGTTGCTCTTGTTTTTGTTGTTGTTGTTGTTGCTGTTGTCATAAATATAATAAATTTTTTTTTAAGTTTATCTTTTTGCATATGATCATCCCAGCCCTTTTGTCACTGACATTTCAACCTAGATTATACTAAAATGGATGTGATGGTTGATATAATTATTCACATTTCTTTATCCCTACACTTGGTTCTTAATTTATATTGCCCTATCGTAAAGTTAATCAATTTTTACCGTATCAGTAAAAAATTTATTTCACCAATGCAGATGAGTAAGAACTCTGAAGTTGCACCGCAAGGGTTTTGGTGCATTCCTGCTGAGCGTTCTGTGTATTTACACAAAAAGCTACAGACATAAGAGCTCTTTGCTCTGGCTTTTGGCTTTTCCTTGTATGTTTCCTGCGAATTTTCTTCAAATTATCACACACTTGGCATCTACTTTTGCTTGTGTTCTCATTGATTTGAATTAGTTTAGTTGAAAACAAAATAAATCATAAGGATATGAGATAAGGATCAAGAGAATTACCAATGTTAGTCCAAAAAATTAAATACTCAGAATTTTTTTTCAAGGAGCCCATGTTTCTATCGGAAAAAGAGGATAAGAAGAGAAAAAAAAAGAAGGAAAACTTATAACTAGCAAGATTTGGATATGATATGTTTACCACTGAATCATTCTATGTTAGGTTTTGTCATGGAATCAGAATGAGATGTAAAATGCACAAGTTTTGCTTGCACTAATGTTCACGGTTTTTCTGTTTTGTTCCACCCATAAGCATCTCTTTTAATCACAGCTATCTACCTGCCATCAGCTTGAAATCAATTTTTCAATCAATTCCCTTCTATTGATTTCTTCAATTTAATGGAGATTAGTTTACAAAGTTAGATAACTTTTCCTATGAAAATAATGGTTCATGAAATTATTCTGCACAAAGCACCATACTAGAAAGTGAAAACAAAAATTAAAAGAAAAGAGTAGAGAGAACGCTCATAAAAGACTGCTTTGACTTTTTCAAATTCTTTATGGGCCTCAAAGGCCTGTCCCTGTTGAAGCAAAGCAGCCACTGAGAAAGTAAAATCAAGAATATCAAATCTTATTCTTTACAGTACTCAGGAATCAGTTTATTTCTATAGCTAAACCATGAGTCCAAAACTTTATAGGACATGGTTTTAAATTGAGTATAAGACATATGAAAACAGTTAAAACCTTTCATGGAGACCAAGGGCCCATTTTAAAAGTTTTGTGAGTGTGATTCTAGGTAGAGTCAGAATAGGTCCATATGCTCATAATTTTTGAACAATTATGAATTTTGTTGGATTATTAATACAAATACTTTCTGACAATTGTTTTCATGTCGATGAGGCATTTACATGAAAGCAACAAAGAGGAAAATGCATGAGGGCATAAAATACTATCAAGATAGATAGAGAGAGAGAGTTGGAGAGGCAGGCAAGCAGAGAGAGAGCCAAATACAACGTGGAAAAGAGAGGAAGAGAGAGAAACAGAGAAACATAGAGAGACAGAGTGTTAGACGAGAGAGAGAGAGAGAGAGAGAGAGAGAGGAGATTGAGATTTTGCGGGGGAATAAATTTTATGTCTTTGAGATGTTGCATATTTTGGCACTTTTGCACTCTTACAGGCCCGTTTCGTTCTTTTTTTTTTTTTTTTTTTTGGATTGCTTTTAGAACTATGTAGCTTTGTAATTGTGAATATCATATTTATATTTGACCGTTTTCATTTGTATCTTGTTGTTCGTGTTTGGAACTTGTGAGCATGTATTATATGTACAAAATGCCTGTCTGTGCAAATATACATCTTTAGGCTAAAGGGGCCCCTTATTTTCAAATAAACATAGTTTGCTTTTTGTTTTGACTGAATTTAGAATTATTGCTTTTAAAATTATGAGCATCTGATAATTTTTGTTGCCCCTTCATTGCCTTCTTTCAGTCTTGTCAATTTTCCTCTTTTCCTTTTGTTCTCCTTATTCTTATCTTTCTTAATCTTTCTCGCTCTGCAATATTGTCTTACATAAGAGTTATATTATGAATGTAACCTTAATGAACACAAGCGTTGATAATTTTATAAAGTGATATAAAATGACATGTAATTTTTTTTTATTTGCAACTTTTATGGGAGAAAGTGGCTAAGATTGAAATGTGTCTTTGCTTAGTGTCACATGAAAATAATCATTTGTGTATTCTATTAAATGTTAACAGCACAGGCAAATGATCCGTCTCTCTATAAGATAGATGTAAATTGGGAGTGGATCAGAAACCCTGCTTTCTTTTTTTTTTCCTTTTTTTTTAATCGAATTTTACATGTTCACTTTCTTGTAAAGAGTGGACATGACTGATGCATCATTGTGCTCTGTGTAAGCGAAGTTTAATCCTGGAAGAAGAAAACCAAAACGCTAAAACTATAAATCTGCTTCGGATACTTCTCAAAGCCATCAGAGAATACAATAACGTCCATTTGAAAATTTCTTTAAATGCAAAGGGTAGTTAATGAACTTTGTTGCAAACAGGAATTACATAAGAATTGTATGAAATACTGTTTGGCAGATTTAATTAAGCTCATGTTGTAAAAATGATATTTCAGTTCTGTAGACTGGATTTAAAAAGCAACTAAATTTACAATTTCATGTCCAGAAAGAAAAAAGCAGAAATATAATAAAGAGGCCTAAAAGCAGAATGACCTTGTTTGCATCATGATGTTACAATTTAATCAAGGCCAGATCAAAGTTTTCATTGATCTTGTTTGGAATTTGGTGGTGTGGTTGAAGTGTGACAGAATAAGACAAAATGTATAGCTCAAACGTAACACACACAGAGATTAGAGACCAACAGGTATGAAAGAATGGTTCAATCTATATGTCAGCTTCGGTAAATTTGTAACACAACATCACTTTGTTATGATGAATAAGAGGGGAAAGAAAGATACATTAGGTTGCGTACAATTAATGTTCATCATTACCATTATTATTATTATTATAATTATTACATTAACTAGGTACTACTTTATGATTTCAGCATGTTTTCAGTGCAATTTGTTCTCTATGTGTAGGTGTTCAACTCTTCTCGCATTCACTCCTGCCCAACACTGTCATTATCATTATTATATCTTCCGATAAATCAAGCACATCAAAAGCCTCAAAAATAGCATTAGCTTTCAAGATTCAACAATATTCAGAGAGATAATTAGATCTATAATAATTGTATGAAGACCAAAGTTATCAGCCCATGTGGTCATATCAATAATGGTAATAAAACAGTGCTCTCAATAATATTAATAATAATAATAATAATAATAATAATAATAATAATAATAATAATAATAATATAATGACAAAATAACAATATTAACAAAAAATAATGAATGTCAAGAAAATTTGTAAACAAATAAGTCTTTGTCAAGTAATTTTTCAAACTATGTTTTTAGAATATATATATATATATATATATATATATATATATATATATATATATATATATATATATATATATATATATATATATATATATATATTATTTGAAATTAAATCCTATATTGTAACTATTATCTTTATTATTGTTATTATTAATATTATCATTATAGCTGTACTATTATTACTATAAGTTTTGTTTGTTTGTTTAATATTGTGATAGTTTCTTTACTATAGCAATAAACAACATAAAAAGGAAAAAAAAGGCTGAACCATAACTAGAGAAGAAGAGACCCACTGTAAAGTGTATGACAAGAAAACGAAAAAAAAGTTACATTTTAGCAGCAATATTTTGAACAATGATGCTGTGACTTTAGTTATTGGATTTGTATCTCATACACTTAAGAGCTTAGGTCTTTTATATATATCTGTAACATAATGTAGACCGTGCAATAACACAACAAATTGATGGTTATATTCGCGATATTTTTTTTGTCATTTTTCCACTCTTTTTCCATCATCTGTGCACGTCTTAGGACCACAGTCAGCAGGACACAGGCCCCACTTCAACCATGACTAAACTACTACTTCTGATATGTCTGCAACTACAACTTCTTCTATCTATACCACCATTTCTATCACTACTGCCACAACTGCTATACTGTACTATTACAACCTTATCATTTTCAGCAGGAAATAAACTCTCAAACTTTCACAATATTTCCTCTGTTTTCTTTTCGTTTTATTTGAGACATTTTAAATTTGTTGCTCCTTGTTTTAAGTGCCTGTTCAAGATCGTATAAGATTGTGAGTGATTCCAAACTGAATGAAGTTGTTTCTCTGTTAATTCAAAGAGTGATTGCTTATTAACACCTCAGAGTATGCACTAAGAGAGATCGATTGTGAGCTTAACAAAGGCTGTTCAGCGTAAGCAAACACATCAAGGGATAGATAGAAAAAAAAAAGAAAGAGGAAAAGAAATTGGCTTAAACTGAATTATTTGTTTTACAGAACAAGGTACCTTGTCCAACAAATTTTCAATCAATACTGTTGGTAAAAGATATAGTTTACCCCTCTGAGATGTATTAAGTAATCAATTCTTTCAAATTACCTGGCTTGTTGGTGGTTTTGATTTTTTTTTTTTTGGACCTAGATGACACTACTTGGCTAGTTATTTCTACTCCTCATCGGTCTGAATAAAGACAAATTTAGTTATACAAAAAACCTAGAAGGCAAAGCTCATAGCAACACCAACATGTTCCATAACATTATTAGAGAAGTCCTCTTGTCATCTTTGCTGGATCTTAGAAACTTAAGGAACTTAAATTATTAAGCTTATGTGGAAATATTCTGGAACTTTGTAGTTTAGGTGGTTCTGAGTGGAACTTACCTTTTACATGTATATCCTAAAATCTTCGATTTCTTTGTTCTTGATGAGACCAAATTAATAGGTCACTGTATTGTACAGCGTAAGCAAGGCAGAAAAAATGTCTCCTTCTTAATGGCATAGCTTTAATCGGGGACATTCCAGTATCTTCAATTCATATCCAAATCTAGACTGACTCATTCATGGATAGTGAAATACAGGTATAATGCTCATGAAAAATACAAAAAGAACTACCAAAAAAATTTATGACTCACTAGTGCCACTTGCGAAGGAAAAATTACTATAAGAGTGGTTTGCCCAGCTATATGAGCATTTTAAGGGAAGAATTTATTCTCTTCAAGTAGTGATAAAATTTATGCAGTTTACACTTCAAAGAACAGACAGATCCATTGCTTTAAATATTAACACCTTTTTATGTACTAATGTGTAAGCAACATGAGACTCTTTTAGTCTAGGTGTGAGACAAATACTTCACTGCATGTTAACTTGAGAAACATGCTTCACCAAGCAACAAATAGGCTAAAGATTATGGTGATAAAGGAGAGCAATGTGCATCACAACCATAACTGAAAAAAGAAGGCTTCAAAATATAATCTCAATATCGTTTTCAACTAAAATATTCTCACCATAACACTGAATGTTGCAAAAAAGCTTTAGAGGCAAAAGCAACTCCAAAGCATCATTTCCTTATAGCAAACTAAATGATCCTAAATCAGTAAATGCAGAATTGTGGTTCAGATTCAGCCTTTCATGATGAGTGGGAAGAGGTCAGAGCCAAACTGAGAAAAGCAACCAGCTTTCTGCCTCTTTTAAACAGCTAAATAGTTGTAATTCTGAAATGCCAATACTTGCACCCAGCAAAAATCATAATATAATGAAACCAAAATACATGATAGTTCAAATCTTGAAATAAATTTTGTTTAACTTGCCAACTATATTTTATCTGTTTCACTACTGCACATTACACTGAGCTTCATGCCTATAAGCAGCAATATTTTTCTTACAGGTAGATTCTATATAAGTAAACCTGTGATTTTGCTGCAACCAATAATTGCAAGTTGAACTCAGCCAGCGTACAAAATATTCAGAGGAATAGAAAACACAGCTGTAAAACTAAGAGCTGATCTCCTACGTGAGAAAATCTTGAAAAGAACCAAAAGTCTTGTCCTCTATTTTTGAGATACTGACAATAAAATGTGGACTTTTTTCTTGTTTCCAAAGCAAAATAACAAAATCAGCTCTTTAAAAAACTAGAGGAAAAAAAAGCAGGTAAGATACATTGTCCTGATTTTTTAATTAAATTTATCCTGTTCCTTGTAGTCTGCAAGTAATTTTTGATTTTCATTTGGCTCTTCAGATGAGAGTTGTATATTTTTAAATTCCTAAATAATTTTTTTATTGTCATTAATAAATTTTGCCTTATTACGCCAAACATGTTAGCATTCCAACTTGGGATTTAACTTCCCCAAACTTATTTTGTTTAATCTGCAAAAGCAAAACACAATCATTTTATCTGTAACCGATTATAAAGTAATAGCAAAAGGAGAAGTGCTTAAAAACCATCATCCTGCTAATTTTAGTCCTAATGTTTTAAGTTAAAATAGAAAAAATCCCACAATATAATTGCAGTGGTAGGTGATCCAGCATGGGATCGTAGTTCAGTTTGAGTTTGGGCCTGGCTAAGTGGCATCATTTTACAAGCCAAAGAAACACCAGCAGTGCCTAGCATGAAACTGACACGGGTTATATATCAAAAAGTTTGAATACCTGCATTAAAGTGGATCGATTACTTGATTGTTACATAGAAATTCACATATTTTGACAAGACTTAGGAGAAGGAATAGCTATAATTATTTTGCATTCAATGCCAACTGAATCAAGTCATTGGCAACCATGAAGGAAGACAGATAATTTCTCAAGATAGTGAATGTAAAAAATTAGTGTGCCACTGTCAAGGGTTTAGGAGAGTAAAGTTGGTTAAAACAAATTTTAAAATGAAATTTTTATTTGTAAAAACTCTTTAAACACAAGTAAAAAAAAAAAGAAAACGGGTAACTGGCTGATTGAAAGTGTGAGAGAGTCAGCGAGATCCGGAGTTCTGCTTAACAATCAAAAGCATTTCTAAGATTGTCGCAATACTATTTGTTGTACATATTTCCCATTTATGTTTTTCTTATTTGTGACTTAACGCCCACCTCAAAATGCATTCCTCAATTTTGCCGTTATTTTTGATAAGCTAACAAAAACTTCTAGACTTTTGAACTTTAACTAGGTAGCACAACTCTTGAGAAATAAAATTCCTTAGAAGAGGAAGAAAATTAAATAACAGTTACAAATGGCTATCAGTATGAAGAAAATAGAGAAGACATAATTATTTTTGACATTTCAAATAGTACTTTTTATTATGAAGCAAAGCATGATTTTGCTTTATATCAATTTTAATTGGTATAGTGCTGTTATTGATTTTCCAGTTAAGAAGATATGCTTGTTACAAAATATTGCAAAGATGTTATCAAAAATCTCATAAACATTTTTGGGTTCCTTGATGGCAGATTGATTACAGATCAGACTTTCCATTAAATTATCTTTCAATTTAGCCAGAAACAAAAATTTTTATCAGTTATTGAAACAAACAATTCAATTCTTGCAAGAAAACAGTTTATTCAATACATGTAATAATAGGTAAGACTGTAAAATATGACTTGCTCACAAACATATAATGAAAATTCACTCCTGCACTCCCCACTTATTGTTTGCATTGACAAAATAAGATATTTTCTGTTATAACACTTCTGAATTCTAGATCTATTTCTACACTTCATGCAGTTAAATGGATTTAAAAAAAAAAAGGAAAGACCTTTTTTCATTTGTTGTGTCATGCAACAGCAAGACAATAAATGTGCAAACTGCAAAGTCAGACTGATAAATGACATGCAATATCAGACTTAGGAGTTCTACAACTATTTTCTCATACTTCCCTCTACTATCTTTGTAAACAAGTGTTTTTGATCAATTTAGTCCTCATCCTATTCCATACAACAAGGTAAAAATAAGCCCCAATCAATCTTACATAACCATCTCCATCTAGAATAGTTTTTTTTTTTTTTCATACAATCATCTTAATCTTGACCACAATTTGTCTTATATAATCACCTCATTCTCGTCTACAATCATCACAATCATGTCCTCTGTCTAATTTAGAGTTTTAAAGGGGGCATAATCCAGGTTAAAATTGCTCAATCTCCTTGATATGAGTTAGAATCCCTCTCTTGCATATACTTCTTCCTTTTTCCACAATGTCCACACAATTTCTAACATTTGTAAATAAATATTAAGCCAATATGACTGTAGAAATGCATGATTAGTGAAAAAAATGTTGTGCATATATTATTTACATTTGATTAACTGAAAAAAGGAAGAAATATATATACCACTTCACAAAATGTTTGATAAATCTTCTTTTCTTATCTTTAACTGTCTCGGTCGTAGTCACAAAGGTTTTCTCTTATTATTTTCCAATTTAGTGCACATAAAAAAAGAGAGAAGAAAAAAAAATCTTGTTTTTCAAACAGTTAAAAAAGGTTACAAAGTTAGGAGAATTGTTTACCATGATACATTTTTCAGTGATAAAAACTAAAAAATAAAATCATTTTGACATTTTCATATGCTTCATTTAAAGCTCCATTAGGGAAGGGTATGGACTGGAAGCACAGCAAATGCATCAAATATTTAAAAAACCAATTTTATAAAAAATGCTACGTCTATAACATATATACGATGACTTTCCCTATTATTGCTCACCATAATATACCACTACACACAAAATACCAACAAGAAAATATTCAAAGAAAAATTTGGATCCAGATCTGATCTCCTATACACTGTTATGAAAGTATTAGAAGAGAAATGAGCTAATTGAAAGGTTGTATGAAAATAACCACTGCAACCACTGTAAATGTAAGAACAATCAGCTAAAGTCTGAGCAACCAGCATCATATGATTATTATAGAGAGAGTTTAACTTCTCTTCAAACACAGTTCACTCAACACTCATGCCAAAAAATGAGCAGTTCAAGAGGATCAAATGTATTACCAATGATATGTGCTAAAGAGGCGTCAACTAATTTCTTAAAACAAGGAAATAGGGAGCACAAATCTACTTCTTTCTTTATACATTGTGTGGAAACCAGTGAAAAAAATTTGCTTTATTAAGATACTTTAATATGTAAAGAATTAATAGTTCTTCGTCTTCTGGTAATATTGTCAAGCCAAAATACTTGTTTCCTTGTTTCCTAAATTATTTTTTTTTTCTCTAACAATTAACTCAAACATGTTTAAACATAAAATATTACTGCCATTTTAAAAGTTTGAGTGCTCCACTGACGTATCTATTTCAAGATTAAAAAAATTTAATTTCTTCTCAACTTTCCTACAGACCATTAGCAAGCAATACAGAGGTTTATTTTGGCTGAAGGAAATTGAGTACCATCATAAACTTACATCTAACAAATTTGATTTGAAACTGGGCTTATATAATTCATTCATTATTTCAAAAGATGTATCTCAAGACCTTAATAATAGTTTCATTATAATATATCAAATATAACAAAGTGCTTTCAGACAACACAGTAAAAGGTTTCCAATATTGATCATTGCAAAATTTTGTCAGATGAATACCTGCTATATACTTTAACTAATCCTAACTTACCCTGGCTCACATCATGCAGCCACCACCCTCAAGCATATCCTCTCTTCCACAGTCATTACTCATTAAAAACAGGGCAGCAAGGTATATAATGGTCCACAATAACTGAATAAGTTCATCTAGGATGAAAACCTAGCAAATATTGGATCGAAGTAATATTAAATATAAGCAGTCAGCTGCCCTATTCCACCCCTGTGACACTTTTCTTTAGCTAACAAAGCTAAACACTTTTTGTAAAACTTTTTCAACTTTCTAATTACAATACTTCTTACCCTAAAAATTTAAAGTTATAATTAACTCATTTAAAAAAAAGTGCTCTATCAACATAAGTGAATTAGTCTGAAAGGGAATCATAAATAAGTGCAAAAATATGTCCAAGTAAAAAAGAAAGCACCAAGACTGTGACGACCGCCCACCCAGGGAACAGCAAACTAGACAGGTCCTCTCATCCAGGCTTAAATTTCAGGCTTGCCCCTTGGCTCGAATTCCTGCTTTAAGCCAAGAGTTCTTTCTAAGTCCTGGGGCGCTTAAATCTACGACGAACCCAGCCAAGCACAGAGGAGAGTGTCTTGTTGCGCTGTGACAAGTTAAAGATGTCCTCTTGTCATGGGGCAGGTCGAGGCTTCAGAATCAGCTTCCCATTCTAAGAGGGCAAATTTAAAAAAAAAAAAAAAAAAAAAAAAAAAAATCAGATGTGATGAAGAAAAAATGTCAATGAGATGATTGTCAATATTTTCCTCTATAATACATGACTGTGAGTTTTTTTTCATCAGCATACTGAACATAATTACAAAGTACAATTGCACTTTGTTTACATGTTAAGTATCATTTGTCCCTAGATTTGTTTTAAAGTAATCACCCTTAAACCTTTAAGAGTTATGAGACAATAAATGTTTGGTGGTCACCACATCATATGTATCAACTAAAAATTAATAACAATTGCTGCTTTACAAAGCTTGATAATATCTGCAGCTTTCTATTTACAGGCCTTTACTTGAACCATACAACTTTCACAGAGCTTCCCCTGTTCTCTCAACATTTTTTGACAGAGAAAAGGGCATGCAAAATCTGAATCCTCACAGTGAACTTGGGACAACATTTAGTGAAAACCATTATTTCAATCTCCTCCAGAACAGGGCCTCGACATTAAACAAAAACAGAAACAAAGAAAATCACAAAAAAAAATAACTAAAAAAAATGGGTGTCTCTTTATAGAATAACTCATATAATAAAACTTGTCCTCAAAAGTAATTAATTACCAAAATGTTTTGTTTATTTTAAGAAAATTTGAGCATTTTCAAATACTTACATCATCACAGGACATGTTGTACTCTGCTAGGAATGTGCGGCAACGTGATGCAATGCTAGAAACAAGGATTAAGAAAAATAATTTTCAAACAATCATGGAATTGAGCAGTTGAGATTCAAGACAAATGTAGCATCATCACGTAAGAGTCGGTTAACTTATTGGCAGGAAGAGCCTAAAATATGTAGCCCCATAATGGATGTTTGGGAGGCAGGATTTCTTGTTTAGTTGCCATGAGTTTCAAAAAGACTCTTTGTTATGCTGCTTAGTTGCCAACAAAATAATCTTTAAAATATACATTATTATTGAGATAAGTTTCACCTATTCATAAAAGTTTGAAATCCTCAAAAGCAACTCCGTCAGCTAACAGCCTTATGGAGCTGAGAGTCAAAGAGAATTGAAGCCATACTTAGGCTATCAAAACCAGTTGTTGGATGAGATGAAATAAAGGATTATTCATATTACTTATAAGAGAGATACAAAAATTAAGTGATGGATGCAAATTACATGAGATGTAATAGACCGTGGGCTAGCGGGTGAAACCCTTCCCCCCCCTTGGGATTTTTGTACACCCATATTTTCTCAAAGGTGACCCATCTAGGTGTAAGAAAATCGATGTTAGCCAAATGGAAAGTGTCATCTTCATATAGTTATTGCCATTTGTTTACGGGCTTTTGGCATTTTTCAAATAAGGGGGTGGGGTTGTTATTTCAGTCATACATTAATTATTTCTACACAAAAATACACATATTATAGCTCATATGAAAGCTGAAATGAAGCTCTTTCTTATGGTGAAAACAGATTTACAAAATCTTTTACGGTAAAAAAGATATATTGGTTCAAAGTCAGATTTTGTGTCAAAATGGAAAAATTAAGATATGTCAAAACCACTGAAACTAAAATTTCTTGTTGGGATTTTTCAACACCTGTATTTCTTGATTTGGTACCTCTCATAGTAAGGGAATATGGGTATAAGTTACTTTGGAAGTGTCATCTTCATGAGTAATTCCCCCTTGTTTTCGTTTTTTTGCATATCTTCAAATAAGGGGGTAGGGTTGTTCTTTGAGTCATATCTCCACATCCGCTCAGGCAAATGGGCACTTGTTGGTACTCAAATGAAAGCTAAAAAGCTACTCTTTCATGTAGTGTAACGGATTTTACAATATCTTAAGCTAGTCAAATTTTATTTGTATTCAAAGTGCATTTGCCTTGCGAAAATGCAAAACTGAAATATTCAGCTTATCTAAACCAAACCTTGTAAGTAAGGAGTCAATAATTTCTACCTTTTCTAAATCATTGCACTCCAAGGTGTTAGAAAATGTGAGATAGTTTGATTTTAATTGTCTTCTTCATAGAATTATAGTCTTCTATGATGAATCAGTTCTGTCCTACGTGCAAACTAGGGGGGAGGTTTCTTTTTTCAGTCATACCTCCATATTAGCTCAAGCAAATTGGTACTTGTTGGTACTCAAATAAAAGCTAAAAAGCTATTCTTTCATAAAATGTAACGGGTTTTACAATATCTTAAGCCAGTCAAATTTTATTTGTATTCAAACTACATTTACCTTGCGATAATGCAAAACTTAAATAGTCACCGGTCAAAATCAATCTTATATGAAGAAGTAAACATTTTATGGGTTTAAATGACATTTACCTATCAAAAATGTATAACCAAAACATTCAACAAAGATGTAATATGCAATCTCAACATTATATGCAAAATAATACCTATGTGTGTTTGCCAGATTTGATTTGTAATTTTTGTTAATTTGTCTTATATTTGAACAAAAAAAAAAAACGTAAACAAGATTACCCTTAAATATTTTGTTTATTCTTTTTGTACTGACACTAGCGCTGAGAGTCCATGTTTTCATGTTAGAAGCTTTAGAGAGATGTTTATTTCATCAATTTGAGCAGCATACCAACTCCAACATCCTCATCAACTCTGTGAAGAAAGACATCAAGGAACTCCTGATATTCATTGATGAAAACAGCATCGAGAGCTCATCACAAAATGAAGATGTTAGAGATTTGTGGATGCGCTACTCACACTTTAGAGAGGGGGTTCACCATGGACAACTTGGGAAGACAGCCCAATTCTGGCTTAAGTATACGGACAAAGTTTGGCTGTTATTGAGATTTCTGAGAGCCACAAAAACAAACAATTTCATGGCTCACCTCCAGTGCCTTCAGGAACTATGCCCTTTATTTTTTGCAATGGATCACCAGAAGTACGCCAGATATACGTCAGCATACTTGGTTTCCCTCATCAATCTTCCACACTCGCATCCAGGTGCAGACGACCTGCTGAAGAATTGGGGCTTCAGTGTTTCTAGGTCACAGGTTCCAGCATCAAGAACTGCTGTTGACTTATCAATCGAACAAACTGTTAATCGGCAGGCAAAGTCCAAAGGTGGCATTATCGGCTTTAGCAGAAATATGCCGGCATATCATCGTTGGTGTATCATTAGACACACGAGAGCTGCATACCTGAGTGCAACTCTCGAACTTGTCGATATGGACAAGGGAGACAACTCCACTCACAAGGAAGAGAGACCATCGAAAATGCAGGAAAGTGAAACAGCGGTTCAGCATGTGTATTCAGCAGTGAATAGATTCATCAATCCCTTTGACATCGATGAATTGGATTCTTTGATTTGTTTATCCTCAGGGATGAAAGCATCAGAAGCCGTTTCAGATGATCTGTTGTCTGTTGATTATAAGGGCCAGGAACAATTTAATGAATTTGTTCAAAAATATCTAGTGGAGAAAGAGCAGTCATTTCACAAACCTATCAAAAAGACATCACTGAAGACCTTTCAAAACTGTCAGAAAAGTGTCTCTGTAAAAACATCAAAACAACAGAAAGTACAGATTGTTGCACAGAGGAACATTTTTGGACAGCTGTTGATGCTAAGTACTGATCATGAGTTGGATCTCCAAAAAGTATTGGCATATCCACTAAGTCCAATTCCATGGGCCCTTGCAACACCAGACGGACTTCCCACAAACACAGACAAAAGTGTATTAATGCACAAACTGGAAAGCCCTGCTGCCCTTGCCGATGCCACAAGCAATACAAATACACTGAAAGAAGTAATCATTGATGGAAATGCTCTGCTTCACTCCCTTACAAATATTCCCGAAACTTTTGGCCAACTGACAGAAAAGATCTTCCACCTCTTACCCCAAGCTGAATGTATTCATTTTGTGACAGATTCGTACAATGTGAAATCAATCAAATGTCTTGAGCGGATGAGAAGAGGCTCCAGCCAAACACAACCCTTGTTGTTGCGTGGACAGTCAACAAAAACCCCAAGAGACTGGAAGTCCTTTTTATCCAATGATGAAAACAAGAGAAATTTCATCAACCTACTTTCTTATTGTGGGAGGATGATAAATATGCAGAACAACTCAAAGACAGGGAAATCATGTTTGCGTCAGCAGAACAGTGCACCTGTTTGACGAGCAGCGATGGAGTGACAACAGAATCAACCATTGTGCACTCGCTGTGTTCATCTCACGAAGAAGCGGACAATCGCATTATACTTCATTGTTTTCATGCAGCCCAAAATAACTGTGATGAGATTGTCGTCCACTCTCCGGACACAGATGTCTTTTTACTCCTGCTGTACTTAGCCACTGAAATGTCAAAGCCATTATTCTTACAGACTGGATCAGGGTGTCATCGCAGACTCATCAACATATCTGTCTTAGCTGAGATGCATGACAAAAGTGTTATCCGTGCTATTTTGGGGTTTCATGCATTTACAAGGTGTGACACCACTAGTGCATTCCTTCGAAGAGGAAAAATGAAGCCAGTGAAGATCATGAAAGCAAAACCACAGTTTCTGCTTGCATTTGAGGCTCTTGGTGTGAATGACGCTGTAGGTTCTAACTTGCTGTCTGACTTGGAACAGTTTGTTTGTTTCATGTCTGGGAAACCTACATATTCAGATGTGAACAAGCTTTGTTTTGACATGGTTCGTCAACATTTTCAAACAGGGTCTGGAAATGTACTGACTAACTCTGATGGAATCAATTTTAGTTTGCTGCCTCCATGTCGATCCTCTCTCCGAATGCACATCAAGCGTGTGAATTATCAGACACTACTTTGGAAGAAATCGACCATCTCAGTTCCAGATTTACCACCAGCTGAGGAGCATGGCTGGAAGGTGACCTTGGATGGAGACCTTGACTATAATTGGTGTGCAGGAGACATTGTTCCTCAAGATCTGGTGAATATCTTGTCAAGCTATCAGCCAGAAGATGATGAAGATGATATTTGTGACAGTTTTTCAAATGAGTTTGACAGTGACAGTGAGAACAGTGACAATGAAACGAGTGACAGTGAAGAAGAAAACTAACCAGCTTCTGTTAAGATTATCTTGCAATGTTTCATCCAGATCGAAAAGAATGTGTGTTTGTGTGTGTATGTGGGTGTGAGAGAGAGAGAGAGAGAGAGAGAGAGAGAGAGAGAGAGAGAGAGAGAGAGAGAGAGAGAGAGAGAGAGAGAGAGAGAGAGAGAGAGAGAGAGAGAGAGAGAGAGAGAGAGATAAACGTTATAGACATTATCTTATTTTGGTTATGCATTGTACAATGATCTCACATCACATGTTATGCCTTTCCCTGTGTGAATATGCTTCAACTGTGTGTACTTATTGGTTTCATGCCTTGAATTACAATGCTCAGATAGTTTATAATACTAATATGTATTCTGCACGCTATGTGATATGTACTTGCCAACATTACAAATTCACCACTTGAAGCCACTGATATTTATACATAGTTTCCAGTGGTTCATTTTAAATGTGCATATTATGGAGAAATTGAATGTCACAGACAATATTTTCTCATCCCTCTTGTGTACAATAATGGCAATTTCTTGTGATTATTCTGAATTCATTACTAAGTTTCATTGTTCCCACATAACATTCTTGAAATCTGATGATTTATAATGGTTTGTTACAAAAAACCCAAAGCTTATGTCTAACTATTATATGACATTACTATTTAATTGCATGCATTTTTCCTTGAGAAAGTTCACATGGGTGTTCTCCATTATTTTGTTAAGTATTGCACCTATAACACATTCATTTGCAAAATGTCATGCCTGGACTATTAAATGCACAAATGCGCCTTAATATCTACATTTGTAATACAATGTAGTTTATTCAGTCTCACTTAAAATCGACCTAACACACATCTTCCTACACTTTGGAGTGTGATGCTTTAGAAAAGGTAGAAATTACTGACTCCTAACATGTAATGTTGAGTTTAGACACAATGAATATTTCAGTTTTACGTTTTCGGAAGGTGAATGTAGTTTGAATGCAAATAAAATTTGACTAGCTTAAGATATCGTAAAACCCATTACATTGCATAAAAGAGTAGCTTTTTAGCTTTCATTTGAGTACCAACAAGTGCCCATTTGCCTGAGCGGATGTGGCGATATGACCCAAAAAAGAACCCTACCCCCTTTGAAGATATGCGAAAAAAACGTAAACAAGGGGGAATTACCCATGAAGATGACACTTCCAAAGTAACTTATACCCATATTCCCTTACTATGAGAGGTACCAAATCAGGAAATACAGGTGTTGAAAAATCCCAACAAAAAGTTTTAGTTTCAGTGGTTTTGACTTATCTTAATTTTTCCATTTTGAGACAAAATCTGACTTTGAACCAATACAATTTTTTACCGTAAGAGATTTTGTAAATCTCTTTTCACCATAAGAAAGAGCATCATTTTAGCTTTCATATGAGCTATAATTTGTGTACATTTGTGTAGAAAATAATTAGTTTATGACTGAAATAAAAAACCCATCCCCTTATTTCAACAATGCCAAGACCCCCGTAAACAACAGAGGATAACCATATGAAGATGACACTTTCCATTTGGCTAACATCGATTTTCTTACACCTTGGTGGGTCACCTTTCAGAAAATATGGGTGTACAAAAATCCCAGGGTGGGGGGAGTGGGGGGGGAGGGGGGTTATGGTGGGCCTAAGGTCTATAAAAATAGCCAATGGCGCCATAAGATTAAGAGGAGAAGAAAAAATTAAGCATGAGGTTTATAGTAAAGACAACCATAAGAGGATAAGCAAAAGAGAACCAGATTATGGTAGAAATTAGAATCACTTGCGAGGAAGAGCTAATGGTATAGAGATTAAGAAAAGAAAACCAATCCAAGGGAACTTGAAACACCATCTAAAACCAAGGTGTTTAGGACTTTTTGGATGTTAAAGATAAGCCTAGATTTTTTAGGATAAGTGCAGATAATTATACCTATAGTCATCATAAATTGATGAACAATTATTGCCTATCAATGTGGTGGAATGCATTTATAGCATAACGGTCTCAAGTTGTTTACTTTTGCTTTGACAGTTTTCATGTTGCAGAGCATTTGTTAAACTTGTTACTTTTGCCTTTTTTATTTTTAACTTTCTAATTTTCTCAGGTTGAGCATAAATGGACAAAAAAAAAACAACAACCTGAACAACTGTTTGAAAAGGAGGTAGTAAGTTTTTTGGAATAAACACATACACACATTATCTAATACACAGCTCAGCCATGCGCCACAGCACTTGCACTTCCCATTGGCTGAGACTGACAGCCTGTAGCTTTGCCAGCCTTTGTAATTCATGTATCTTCTGATGGGAAACTTATTCATGCTTTATGTTTATAAATGCCCCTGGCTTGAGTTAGTTTATCACCGTCATGGTTTACCAACAGCTAATACAGATTTTTTCTGAATATCGGAATATATGATCAGATCCTGTCTAGGTATTTCAAAGCTTCATGAACTGTTAAGATAAAAAGGTGTATTAAAACTACACGATTTGAAATTTCCAAAAATATGCAACTAGGCCTATTAATATAATTATATCCGCTGAGCTGATACATACTTTCCATATAGGATTTGAGTATTCTCTGGAAAAAAAAGGATACATGGAGGCTGCAACAATCCTCTTGTGGATACCAAAAAGGAAGAGCAACAGCAGGATGGAGCAGGAGAAAGTGAAGAAGAGATGATTCCACAGGGACTGTGATAAACTCACCTGGGGGGAAACAAAACATAGTGATATACATGTATTTCTTTAAGCAGGTAAGCTGTGATTTAAAAAATTGACCTGAAACATACAAGTTGCAATGATAGCATGGACCAAGAGTAAAATTGAACAATCAAAAAAATCTTAACTGTGGCATTTGGTTTGAAATAATCTGTGAAGATTCTGCAACTGGTGCAAAGTATAAGGAGATAATCTTCAATAAGCATCAATGAGAAAATGAGAAACCCAGCAGGATTGAACAGCCTTAATTCAGACAGACATCATAGTTCAACAAAGCAAGGAAGTGAAATGAACAGCGAGAGAGGACCTCATTGTAATAGGTAAGGACTAGAGAGTTAAAATCCAATGCATCAGGCAAGTTGATTGTTTCTTCAACTATATCTTGCTCTATGCTTTGTGACGGCATAACGGGAGAAAACCTCTGCTACGATTATTATATGGCAGCCAATAAGAACCAATGAGATCTCGAAGTGTCTCTCTTGTCTGGAAGCAAACTGATTGCCCCATAGATTAAATAAGTCAAAGTTTGACTACTGCTTAAAACTACAAAATTCAAAAAATAGCCCTGTTGTGGCCCTGAAGTGTATTGCAATATTTTCCAACTTTACTCCACTTAGTCCAATCACGACTTTACAGAATGGGGCTATAGGCACTGATATCTATTATGATTTTATTGATAGTTCAACTTTAATGTTTGACCGAAGATACGCTTAGGATTTAACCACAGAAAATATAGAAGAAGAGGAATAACAATTGATGTAAAGATCGCAGCAGTAGGAAAAATTAGGGTGGATAAGAGGCAAAAGGAAGAGATCTAAGCATGGAAAAATGGGAGAATGGAGAAAAAGACAAAGATCAAGACAAGAAGGGGAGGGAACAGAAAGAGAATAGCATAAGGAGATTTTGCAGAGGTAACAAGGGAATACAATCGACACTGCATAAGTCGATGCCGCATAAGTGGATTTTTATTCAAGTCGACTTTTTTGGTCGGGCCCGCCCCCTTCCAATAGCAAGTAATAGAGGCTAACGCTTAACTCGATTTTTACATAAGTCGATCTTAGACTTCCCAGCGCCGCATAAAGAAATCAACGTTTTTGTTCACTCCAGCCGGTTTTCCAACAACTCGATGAGGTCAATGTGTGTTGTCAGCAATTGGCTTTGTGCACACACTCTATACACGTCCCTATACCTTCCTAACTAGTTACAACAGTTCCATTGTGGCATTAGAAAGAAGCGTCAGTCTAGATGTGATGGTTGCATCATCAATGTAAACTCAACAGGACAGCTCCTCTCTCTCTCTCTCTCCCCCTCTCCACTGATTCTGGACCCTGAGTGTGCCAATCAATCTGCGCGGGTGTCGGACGCAAACACACACACGCACAGCGGTCCGTTCACGTTAAGGCAATGAGCTTATCCCCTGCGCCCCACCCCATCACAGAGGCTGATTGGCGAACAATGAAATTTTGCATTGTAGATCTACATTATAATTATATCTTTGCACTGAGTGGGATGGGCCAGTGTTCACTAGTCTGCCTAGTTCCGCTCTTCCATCCCCACTTCCCACTTCCCCTCATGTTTCACTTTCAGAGTGGCTAACAAAAAGAAAGGCCCAGCCCGTGCTGGAATTTAATTTAAGCATGCATAATCGAAAGTAACCAATCGCACTTTCAGCGTTACTTAGTCACTGTGTCTTAGTAGATCTAGTGTGTACAGCACTCGCTTCGATTATAACACTTTCACAACTTTCAGTTTCACTAGCTTCAGTCTCCAACTTGCGCTCGCATTGTCTAGATCTACGGTAACATACCAACAACACTCCATTATTTTCCTGCGTTATAGGCATCAGAAACCTAGAGTCCCATTAGGCAGCTCGTTTATTATTTTAATACTACAGCCGTACTACTAAAATTAACGTTGTTTGAGACTTCAGTTGTTAATTAAATTTTTGCTCTATTTTGTTTTCATGACATTCCTTATTTACGCTTGTGTTTGAATCGTTTTTTGAACCTTTCTTTTTGTTTTTATTATTTTTCTGTGGAAAATAAAATTAATTAAATCATATAACATCATGATAATAATAAAGATGAAAAGAACAAAACAAACAAAACAAAAAAAAAACCTACAAAAGAAAAAGACACATAATAATACATGTAGTATCGATATGGGGGAGGTGCTAAGCTATTTTTTTTTTCAAACCGAGGAGGTAAGTCAATAATCACACAACTCGATTTTTCACATAAGTCGATCTTTTTAGTTATGTCCCCTGGAGATCGACTTAGGCAGTGTCAACTGTAGTAGGGGAAGGAGACCCAGGCAAGGAGAAGAGAAAGTAGAATAGGAATCTCTGAGGAAGAAAGAGATTGTTCTAAGTTGAAGAGAGGGTAACAGGGAAAGAAGAAGATGGGTATAAAATAAGGGGGAAAGTAAATAGCTTGTTCCCTGTAACTTAAATGGAAAAGATATATATTAACATATCAAATGCGTTGGCATAATAATCTAAATACTGAAACTCCTAAGGGTTTTTTTAATTGTATTTTTTATTCATTTGAGTCTAGTGTATATATAAGGTTGCAACAAGTTGAATCATTCCTTTTAAATTTTGTATACTTCAAAAAAGAAGCATTTCTATTGTCTTATTGTGTAGAAATAAATTTCTTCAAAGAAGGCAGAGCTATTAGTTACAATTATGGGTACTAAACAATATATACCAAGCAACAAAGGGTTTGATACCTGTGATGTGTCTGGGTCTGTGAGCCAAGTCCATGCACCAACAACAGTACACAGAGATACAAGAATGAAGATGACTGGCACAAAGAGAATAAAACACATCAGTGCATATAAAGTCTAAACAAACTTATCATTTAAAAAAATGTCATATCACCTAGTTTAGAGCATTATGACATTCTTATTAAACAACCCTTACAATATGCACATGAAAAATAAAACACTGCATCTTAAATAGATCAACTAGATCTATTGGGCTTGTTTTTCCATTTTTTTTGGTGGGGGGGGGGTAAAATTTGGCAAGTGAAAGATCAGGTTCTCTATAAAGAGTGAAAAAACACCTTAACTGAAAATATATTAAATTTTGAACAACTTAACTTTTAGTATCCAACTTGAGAAATTCCTATATGTATGCTATTTAAAATACTCCTTTCAGTTTTAATGCTGATTTGAAGCAAAATAGAAAAATGTGTAATTTGACTTTGAAATCAAAATTAAGTTTATTGTAAAACCTGTTTCTGCAAACTCACTTCTCCAAAATCTGGCAGCCGGCTGGTGACCACTGATCACCTCTGTGAGTCGGCGCTCAAATGCTTTCAGGTCTGTGAGAAAATGTAGTTATGTCATCATGATAATGAGAATAATTTCATAATATCTTTGTTCAGTAATTTCTTTTGTCTTATCTTATTAAGTTGTCAGACAAAACTCAAAAGCCTCTGCTTCATAAAGAACTTTTGGTAAAATAGACATGACATCATGAGTATTAAAAAATTTGTTTAGACTTTTCCTTGCCTCAGACCAAGAATTGGGCATCATAGCAAACAAATCCTTTTGATGAAAAAGTAGACTAAACAATTTGAACTTTAATTTTTTTATGGATAAATTTACATTGACTTTAAGGTACATTTCTCCATAATTCTCTTAAAATCAAGTTATTGATTAAAATTCAACTCAAAATCTGCATAAGATATGACTGAATCTGAATGTTAGAATATTTCTTTTGGAAAGTTTTTATCTTCTTTTGTTATATGAAAGAATAAAAAAAATATAACTGGATAAATTAAATAGGGAAATTTCATGAAAATTATTGCCTATGAATGCCTGTCAAACATGTGCTTCTAAGTTCTATCACTGATAATTATAAACCTGAAACTGGTTGTAAACAAGAAAGCTTTATACCATGATTATTTAAAAGTCACTAAAAAGTAATCTCAAGTGTTTTACTTTGTCATCAGTTAGACTTTATCCTTGACATTAATTCAGAAAACAATATTTTCGGAAAGAGTTCCTTTACGGGCAAATTTACACACCAAAGAGGGCTTCGTTTGATCGGGACCATAGAAAAAGATTGGACTTGGTTTTTCCAACTTGTATAAGTGCAAAAAAAAGAGGTCTTTGCTGACTCTGAATGACTAACGTAAGTTTAAATTAATTTATAACACTAAGTTCCAAGTAGGAAACACACTATAAGATAGGGTTGCTACTGTTTCTTCTATGTAAAAAACCATCCGTACCTAAAAAGAACTCTTTTCATATTTTCAGGTGTTTGGTTATAAATAGCTTTAGAATTTAATATCTTTTTAATATTATTTTAGTTACTGTTCAAATGTATGGTATAAAAATTACAAGACAAAAAAAAAACAAAAAACCAAAGCACTCAAAACCATTCTTCAGTTGGTTCATCTTTCCTTTTTTTTTTTTTTATACATCTTTTCCTTTTCTATATATCTGACCTTGTCACTTTCAGACTTTCATATGTATTTTAAATTTCTTTATAATACTTTAAATTCAATTTATTGTAATAATCTCTTCACAAGTGTTTTACTTTGTCATCAATTAGACTTCATCCTTGACATTAATTAGGAGAACAATATTTTCAGGTGTTTAATACATTTTTAATATTATTTTAGTTACTGTTCAAATATTTCTTTATAATACCTTAGATTTAAT
Source organism: Elysia crispata (assembly GCA_033675545.1). NCBI lineage: Eukaryota > Metazoa > Mollusca > Gastropoda > Plakobranchidae > Elysia > Elysia crispata. The sequence continues at coordinate 375,094 of JAWDGP010008010.1, forward strand.
TTATTGTATTAATCTCTTCACAAGGTACAAAAAAGAACAAAAAAAAAAAAACCAGCCAGTCAAATAACAATTTTCTATCTCCAAAAAGGCAAAGCTGCCTGGGATCTGTATACAAATTCTTTTAAAGTACAATTATTGAATTAAAAAGAACATTTTTATAAATTTCTTCAAATATTATGGTAACCTGTGGAACTGCCTAAGATCGATACATAGGTAGAGCAGGAGAGACAATGAAAAAACAGAGAGAGAGAGAGAGAGAGAGAGAGAGAGAGAGAGAGAGAGAGAGAGAGAGAGAGAGAGAGAGAGAGAGAGAGAGAGAGAGAGAGAGAGAGAGATTTTTTCCTCAGAGTATGTTTGATTCCTCAAAGTTGTTTTAGGGTTGGTATAAATGAACAGTGTTAATCGATATACATTTTCTCTTTCTTCTTTTAACACTTTAACAGATGTTATATAACTATTAGGTTCTTGGATGTTGGTTTGCAAATAGCCTTTATTTTTCTAAGGAAATTTAAAAGGCCTTTGCCAAGTTCCCTCTTAAATCCTGGAACCTGGAAATCTGGAATGCTGAACATAAATTATAGGACCACTACATGTATGGTGCTATACATAATTCTAGATTATTTTCTATAACCGACTATTGGGATTGTAATTTAAAAGAAGTATTTCTATAAATCTAGATCTAGGTCTAGATTGATTTCTTCTTGTTTAGTTGGGTTTGAAGCAAATGACTTTCAAAAGGCTCACCTTCTGTTTGATCAGCCATGTTGTCATAAAGTATGAAGCAGTCTGGTAGACCTGCCTCTTTATCGTGGATGGGCCGACAGAAGTTCTACAGTTCGATCTAGAATCTGTATGAAGATATTGATCAGGTTAGATATACACTTCTAGATGCCGGGCCTTGATCTTTAGTATACAACCTTAACTTGTCTTACACCTTCAGCTGAGCTGAATAGATCTTTAAAATAGACCCTATACCATTTTTTTGCGCACAATAAAAAAGATCTATCTAGATTGAGGGTCTTATTTGCCGGATAATATCGATAAAGTAAAATATTCTTTGAAGCCTATCGCTTTGTTGATAGAATAACCGGAATGTTTATTTTAGTGGCGTATAAAAAGACAATACGTGTTTAGGAAATAAACCTTTTTGAAAAAAGAACAAAATAACATTTGAGCATCTTTTAATTTTGCAATATCTGTTCCATATCCATGGATAAGTAGCACCTGTGTCTGAAAAGGAAATCGTCTTGTGGTTTTGTGGTACCAAAATTTAATACTATCTTAAGCTCAACATCCGTTATTTAAAAAAAAAAAAAAATTCTTTGCAGCTCTGAGACACATTCCTCAGACATGACTATACGTTTTATCCACGGCTTGAATCGCATCTCTTATATGTTCAAACTGAGAAGGCATTTTAATGCTTTGCATAAACTCAACTTGCAATCATCCATTTGTTTGGACAAATTTCTTAAATTAGAAGTTTAGTTCGATTTGAATGTAAACTGACTTTACTGGCATTGTTGTACCATAAAAGGTGGCCAGGTGCAATACCATTCAGGAAACAGATATCCCAGTCACAGATCCTTCTGCTTATCCGTCTAGAGCTTTATCGACTGAGCCATTCCAGCCATAGATCTGTGATCGTATGGCTCGAGGCTGAACAGAATCTGATGATGATTGTCATTGACTGAAATAAGCATTATGGGCACCACACACATTCACAGTCACACTCAGGTGCACCTGTAGCCCGCACACATCCACAGGCATAGAACTAGCGACGCAGAGTTATTGTACAGAAGTTACAAATGAGATCATTTGCTAAAAACAATTATCACCATATATTAAGTTGGTGGATCTAGACACACTCCAAACTTTAGTAGCACTAGTTAAGTGGCGAGAAATAAGTCTCCGCCCCAATTTCTTGACGTCATTAGCTGTCAGACAGGCGGTCTGAGATCACGTCTTGCAAAAGCCTGGGAAGCAAGAAATTTAATCATTATACTGTGAGAAATAAGTTCACGAGGATGTTACGGACATTTTTAAGTTCTCATTCCGTCATCTCTTGGTTAACGTAGGCCTACTTCCCTGACTTGTAAATCAGTGAAATGGGCACTCCGTTGAATGTGGGTGAATTATGTCTCTCGGGCAACTTAAGAGGAATACTGAGGAACTCTTTATTAGGAGAGCATGACGACTACGAAGATAGTATATATACTGGATATAAGTTGGTCGCTGGTAGCCTCGTTGTGAGCCATACTTCCGATCCTTGCGAGAGACTGTGCCGCTGACCTGTGTTGTGGTTGCGGGTGTCTAAGTGGATATATTGCGCGAGACAAACTTTGAGTCTGGTAAAATAGTGATACAGTGAAAAAAGAAGATAATCCAGAATTCGCCTCATCTTATAGGCGCATATACAATTTCGTCAGATGACTTCATGAATTTCTCCGTGACTCGGACGTTAGCTTTGAGACATTTTCTTCTCAGCAATTTTATACTTGACCATTTTTTGTTATGTATTCTTCTTGATATTTTTTTGTGACTCTGTGATTAATTTTAACTTGTTCTTACACTACCTGTTATTTACCTTCTGATATTTTGAAGACATTTATATGCAACTATCTTTGCTGGTGTTTTCCTATTGCTTGATCTTTCTCTTTGTATTATAAACGTTATTCTTTTATTTGCCTCTTGTTGATATTGTTTGTTTGAAAATTGAAACTTTTAAAAATATTATTATATTTTTATAATCAATAAATAGATGTGAGAAACTTTAATTTTCTTGATTTTTGTGTTCTCCCTGACCGGAGTGTAAATACTTTGTTGAACATTTTGCTTGCTTTTCCCTCGACAAGCACTCATCTGTAATGAGGGAACAATGGACTTAATACGCCACTGATCCTCAAAGGACCTGAGAATGTGGATTGTGTGGAAATTCATGTGCAATTTTTTTTTTCACTTTGATTACATTTATTTTTAACAGGTCGTTTGTAGAAAACTAGAGTTTTAAAATGCAACCACTTTTAATTCAAATTTCACTATTTCCGAGACAACTTTTAAATCCAGTCTACTGTAGGCCTACGCATTTCTCTAACTAATGCATCATTGGAATGGAAACCCGTGCCAGTTACGAGCAGCAGCACGTGGGTCGCCCTCGAACCCAAGTAAAGTGTAAAATAAATATTGATTACAAGACAATCAACCTTTTCATACATAACACTCAAATCTTAGAATATTGCGAGATCTTTTTAGTAGGCAATATATAGCTATAGACTTTTCGAGCAGGTCAAATGAATAAATTAGATTTAAATCAAGTAGATTTTACAAGAATCTAGGTAAAAAGTAGCACATCTTTTGGATTGGTGAATTTAGGTCTAGTTTTTGCGGGGTGTGCACAATCCTTTGTGTGGGCCAAAAATATGTATGAACACTATTGTTTTAGCTGTTGACAAATGTGACGCAGGTTGGTGTAAAATATATCCCCTTGTCTAACGTACTCACTATATTATAATTAATAGGGATATATAATTTTACTCTAATTTATAAAATTTGATTATTATTCCTTGCAAAGGACTCAAATTCTATAAAACAATTTATTAGTACTTAAGATAAATTAATTACAATCCATAATAAATTTTCTTTTAACTATGTTACAAACATATATATATAGACTTATGTGACAAAATAAAAACCCAACAATATTTTAAATTTCCAATATTTATTCTAATGAATTCCCCCCTTATACATAATACAAAAACAAAACAATAATCTTAATAAACTAAATAAATATATCTATAAAACAAAATTATAAATTAAACCTACGCTATTTAATTCTTATGTATATTTTATCTTATTATTACATTTTTCTTTTTGTACATTCCATTTCTTGCTTCCAATCACCAGATCTTGTCTACACACCAGTCCTTGTTTGTAAACACACACCAGTTCTTGTTTGTCAACACACACCAGTTCTTGTTTGTCAACACACACCAGTCCTTGTTTTAATAGTCCCTTTTCTTGACTTCGCTTTCTTTTATAACAAAATTGTCTTTTCAGAATATAATAGTTTCTTTTCTTATATATCAGTTCATGAGTTCCGTTTTCTTTATGACATATCAGAATAAGTATAAAATTTTTTTTTTCGTCACTTTGGACACAATTTCTTTCTTTTCGTTTATTGACGCAGCAACAAACTGCCCTTTCACTTTTGTCAATAATAATTTCATATGTTGAAACTTAGGAGATTTGATAATATTTTGTTAATTTTTGTTTCTTTTTAGTTTCCTCTGTTCGGGGCTAAATTTTATTACAATTTTTCCTGCAACAGAATAGGAAAACAGTTTTTAATTTAGCATCAGCTATTCAATCGATCTATATTAATAACAATCAACAATATCATGATTTACTAGACATAACAAAGAAAAACTTCTGATAGGGAATTAATTATTTCTTCAAATCTCTAAATTCGTTATTATTTTACAATTTACGTTAATATTAATTAAATCAAAATCTTGATCCAGATCTTATAATTTCTCACCTCTCCCGATTTAGTTTTACAGATGTAAAATCTCCTGTCTCTCTCAACAAAAATGCTATGTGCAAAGAGGGCGAACCCTCGTGTTCGTCGTCTTTTATAGTTCCAAGGCTAAATCTAAGGCTAAGGCTAAGGCACATACATTCTCGCTTTTCATTCCCCCACTGCTTATGAACTTCACTCACAGTTGGTTTAAAAATTAATTATTACAATAATAAAATACTACTACTACTACTACTACTACTACCACTACTACTACTACTACTACTACTACTACTACTACTACTACTACTACTACTGCTGCTGCTGCTGCTGCTACTACTACTACTACTGCTACTACTACTACTACTACTACTACTACTACTACTACTACTACTACTACTACTACTACTACTACTACTACTACTACTATATGTCATAGTCACAGTGTACTCTGTAAATTTACAACTGAATGTGAACATAATTATCGAAAATTTCCTTCCTTCTTCGATATAAAAAAACAAGTTCGATACATCCCAGGTAGTTCCTCTTGTACTTTCTTGTTTACGTTAGGCCTAAAATCTTTCTACGGGTCTCAAAATGTTTGGAAGAGGTAAAACCAGAATCTAGACGTCTAGATTTCTTTTTTTTTTCTTAAGTCTACAGTCTCCAATCTAGATTGTAGATTAGATCAAGAAAATTTTGAATCTTATAGATTTATAATATATCTCAAGATGTAGGGCCTACTTAACAAATGTAGGCCTATTTATTTATTTATTTTTTGTTGAAAGAAATTAAAATGTGAGCCGGACGAAAACTGTCTGACCCAAAACTATTACTTAGTGGGAAAAACATTTTGATTTAAAAAAAAAAATAAAAAAAGGTAGATCTAGTGATTGTGTCAATTGGATATATCATACACAGTAGCAGGTTCTGAAGCATATATGAGCACCAAATTGTAGATCTAAAATCTAATAACTTATGCAAAAGTGCAACTATTTCTGATATTTTTTTTCACTTGATTTTTAAATATCTGATCTTGATACATATTTTTTGGGCCAATTTGTTCTCCAAATATTTATATATCTAGATAGAAATTCAAAATTGATCTCAGCTTCTAAAAAATTAGATAAATGATTTTGTTGATAAAGATGCTTCACTTTCCCTTTATGCATGTGAGTTCCATACACCTTACATTATAATCGAAGATTTTAACTGTAGAAAAGATCTTTTCACATATTGATCTTTGTGTGGAGCCAATAAAGATTAAACATCTATTATGTTAAGACTATCTTGATCGCCATTTGTAAGTAACCCTTGATGAAGTGAAGCGAAGACCAAAAATCCCTGTATTATATGGTTGATGACTCACAGCTGGACATTAACTAAAGAGCCTTTGGGATAAAAAAAAAAATGGGATTTCTCTATTTAGACACATAGAGTTTTTGAGGTATAAAGATCAGATTTTTATATTTTGTGGAAAAATAGCATATACAAGCATGATTACCCGTTCAAATGATCAGGTTAGGAAGACAAAATTATTTACTGAAGAAAAGAAAAGTTCACAAATATAACAGACTTATACCCTCGGAATCTCTTCTGTAGCCTTACCACTACATAAAAATAAAGATTAGCAACAATAACTCTCAACAGCCATACAACTACATAAAATGATAAAGAAAAAAAATTTGGAAAAAGGAAACAAAAGAAAACTTGACAAAAAGTACAGACTAAATCCAAAGCCACAGAGCTACATAAAGAAAAAAAAAGTTTTTTTCAATATTAGTGTAACAGAATTGTCTCCTCCACAACCAATCGTGATACGGTTTTGAAACATAATTTATATAGAACCTTAAAACATAGGAATTCTTCTCACATTATTCTTTAAATGAGCTTTTATGAAGCAAAGATCTCAAGCAAAATAGTAAACTAAATCTTGGTGCAATCGTTTAAGCAGCCCTAGTTTTAGTTTATCCCTCCACTATTTTTGCTCAAAATAAATATATGGAAGTTAAAAATTATCACAACTTTTGATAGATTAAGATTTGTTGTTTACAATGTGAAGTAATCAAATCAGATCTCTGTTAGCGGTATTTGGTAAATGTGAAATTTATTTATAAATTTATACTTTGCAAAGAAGGAAAAAGACCTATAGTTGTTTTAAAAGAAGTTTTCCCTCAGAGGGTATGATGATATGGGAAATACATAAGGTGCCAACTCCACTCTGTAACTTTATTTAAGGATGTATTTCTCTCTTCTTTTTTTGAATTTATTTTTATATTTTCATTTAAAAATTTCCTTGGGGAGAGAAGGAATATGAGACAAAGCCTCTGTATTGAAAATCTGGATCTACAACGAAAATTAAAATGTTCATGCAGTTAATTTCTTTTTTAAAATTTCTTATAAAAAAAGCTTGGAGGTTTAAAAAAAGAGGTGTCTTAAGAGGTAAGGAAAAGAGACATACGTGCATAAAAGCAAGACTCTTTGTTTGCAGAGAAAAGCTTTCTATGAGAAAATCAGTAGTCTTACATGTGCCATTCCAAAACATGAACATTTTATGTTAAATAGTAATAAAAAAATTATGTGTTAGTATTTTGCTTTTATTATTATTACACTCATCTGTAGGCATTCTTATAAATGCTAAAATTGTTGTCGTGTAATGTTAAAAAAAAATTTTGAAATGAAGCTCGTGAGCATTGTTGACCTTTGGAATAATTAAAATCAAGTCTTTTCCCTTTTTAAAACTATAGACCATTGATACATGTCTCTATGAACTTTACTGAATTTCTTCATTTTTCACAGGTACCGAATAGTGCTTTTACTATCAGGCTGCACTAATAGGACTGTGCATATATTGCATTTTGACTCTTGCTGGGATTACAAAAGATTCTTTTAGACCTCGCACCTTGTTTGCTCTGTGAGGTTTGACAACAGGTTAACATCTGTACCATCACTCATCAAAACGATAGACCCAAGTTGCCTCTCGAACTCTTCTGACTCAGCAAGACGGCAGTTAAGGGACCTCATCCTTGGTTGTGTCTACGATAATTCTTTAAAAATGGGAAATGGCATGAATAAGGTACCCTGAAATGTATACATATACATCATATATGGTCAATTATTATTCCTTAATGCAGTTTAAATAATAGTACAGTAAAACCTTGAAATCAGGAACCTGGAAAAATAGGGAGGGTTCTTTAAAAGTGATCATATGAAGGGATCAAGGAAAAATTTTTCTTTAATTTTTATCACTTATCAGGAAGGGTCCACAAATTAGCAAGAACACATTTTAATTAAGACAGATTAGATATAAAAAAGCTTTATTCTTTTTGGTAACCTAAAAGTCTCAATGATGGTTTATAAAAAAAACGAGCATCATATACTGGCAAACAATGAACTTGTTATTTGTTTAGTCACCCTTACTCGTAACTACAACTAATTCACTTGCTTTGCCTGGCAGCACCAAACCAACTTTACACATACCATCAGTTCACTCTTTTATTCCTATCTTAACATTTACCTGAGTCCAGCAAGGCAAGTCCAGATGGCCAGTTGATTCAATACAGAATTGTTTGTTTTATCATGATTGTTATAGTTGGGGTTCTGTAAGATAATCAACTTTTACTTTTCCTTAAAGGATAACCATATTTATCAATTTATAAGTTTAATGGGAAAGTGTCATGACATCTGCAGAACATGCTGCCCTTCTATTCTGATTGACATTACAGAGAGCTTTAATACTTCTATAAACCGGTAGATTATCAGCAATATATCAGGTTCTGCATATAAAGTTATTCAGGGAATTTCTAATATCTTAATTAAATATAAATTGTGGCTGTTATCTTTTCATTTTTTTGAACAGAACATAATTGAGACAGGATATTTTTTGAAAGGTGTTAATTCTCAAGTCCATTTTGTCCACTGAATTTCTTTTTCTTTTTTAAATACCAGTGTTACTTGCAAAAAAGAAAAGAAAAAAAAAGAGCTAAAGATTTTGAAAAAAAAGCATGAAATCTAAACATGGAGCTGCAACTTTCAGTTTGACATTTAAATGAATGAAATTGGCATTAACTTCTTATTAGTTGATTTTTACACTTTAAGAAAGTTTTAGATAGTGACATAGGTGGATTACTATTTTATATAAGTCCTTCAAAAAACAGAGAAGATGAAGGAATCACCTCCAAGTCCCTAAGGGAGAGGTCTCAAAATAATCTCTCCTTTAATACAGTATAAATTCATAGTAAACACTGAACTTTAAACATTTTTTTTTCATAATGTGTATATATTTCTATTTGTTCATTTTTTCTATTTTTCTCTCTTTCAGATTTTGCCAGGCTTATACATTGGAAATTTTAGAGACGCTAAGGATTTGGAGCAACTCAAAACTAATAATATCACACATATTGTGTCTATCCATGACAATGCCAAAAAAATTCTTGATGTAAGTATGCAGCTGGTAATCGATTATTGTGCATGTACAGAGATGGAATGTAAAATTCTTGTGAAACTATGAATACCTTTCAAATCTTGTATAAACGCATGATAAAAGACAAAAATATAAATTTGCTGCCCGTTAGTCGTAAACTTTCTTTTAGCAAGTTATTTTTTATGCAGACGCAGTGTTACCAATCTGTACTTCACAATATTGTTAATATATAAGACACCACTAGGTTTTAAATCTTGAGACCCTTCATGATGATGATCTTAATTATCATCAATTGTCATGCTGCGTAAGCCTCTCTCACTTATTGAGCACTTTTTGCCTTGGTTAAGCCAATTTGTCAATGTATTATCTTCTCTTCTTGTCCTCCCCTTCTGTGTTTCTCATAAACCATTCCAGTTGTCATAAGCTGTTTCAGTTTTTCTCTTCTCATTAAATGGTTAAAAAAAGTTGCTAGGTGGTTTTAACTTTGTTTATAAATGATCTTTTTGCAATGAGTTTTATTTGTTTCATTCAGTTTCAATTCTGTCCATGGGGTTTAAAGTGTTGTTCTCAAGAATGGCATTTCCATTCTTTGCAGTTTTTTTGTGTGCCCTATCTGAGATTCTTCAACCCTTACTATGCATCCCTACATTAGGATTATTTCATTTCATTATAGAAGAGATTTTTTTTTTATCTTGCCTGAATAAAGATGCTTTTAGTTCATCTATAGGATTTTTTCCCCTTTTTTTTTATTAGAGCATATTTAGTTATAGTCCTCTTGATGAGATGTAAATTACCGCCTTGAAGTTTGGATTGGTGATGCTGCTTGACTGAAAGTTTTTGGATAAATTGGTAGCCATAGAGCATTTTGCGCTTGTGTGAGAAGATCAAGATACCAATACTAGGTTTCAAACTATACTCAGCTCGTAGCGAAATCACAATCTGGCAGGAATTGCGCGGTGAAGTCAAACAATGCTGTTCGCTCCATTTGAATTAAACAGTAAAAACATTTGTCTTTGGGCTATCAAACAATAAAAATCATGCTATGCGCATTTTAGCAAGAGCTTAAAAAGCATAATAAAGGGGTATAAATCAGAGTAAAATATCTAGATTGAACATTACTTGGCTATCACCTAGTTCTTACTGGATACTGTATTCTTAGCTAATTTTCTAATAACTTACATATCATTGTGAATGAGAAGGCAATTTGTTTCTGTATAACTTTCCTACATTTTAACCAGAATTGCTGAAGTCATACATCAAATTATGGATCTGTAATACTTTGGCGAATGTGTGGATGACAGTGGCTGTTTCCTTTATACAATTAAGCAATGAATTCCTAAGTTTTTGTTTGATGTATCTATGAAATTCTGATCAAAAAGTTCTGACAAACAGGCATGATATTTCAGCCTACCATTCTTGTTGCTGCGTACACCGTTTATCCAACATTCAGTTTAAATAATGTTTGCATCTTTTTATCAGAACAAAGAGTACCTCTGTATCCAGGCCAGTGACTCACCTGACCAGGACTTGAGCATCTTCTTCCCCCAGGTCATCAACTTTATCCATCGAGCTCGCCTTGATGGTGGCGGTGTTCTTGTGCACTGGTAACTAACCTCCATGTGTCTTACAAGATTGTTAGAGAAGTGGCATCGGTGGTAACAGCAGCAGTGTAACTTTTGCATTAGCAATGGCATTGACATCGATATGAAATAGAATGTGTTTATACTCACAAGTAGGTGTAAATTGGAATTAAGAGATTCATTTTGCACTTTTTCATTATTTCAAAGCATTTAAAACAGAGCACCTTCTATGTCTGAAAGAAGTTAAGACTTGTTGTAAATGCATAACTCATTTTCTAAGAGGTGAACTTTTTAATGCTGCTTCAAAGGCTACCAAGGGAAAAATGTTAAGTCCATGTTATGGCATTTAATTTTTGTATTCTACATTTTAGCCTGGCTGGTGTTTCTCGAAGTGTCACAATCACAGCTGCCTACATCATGACAGTGACTAATCTGGGCTGGAGAGATGCTCTGAATTCTATACGTGGTGCTAGGAGTGTTGCCAACCCCAACTTTGGCTTCCAGAAACAGCTGCAGAACTATGACAGCGAGCATATAGAAGAGGTGAAAAAAGCTGTGTGTGAGCACCCAAATTTTGAGTGTATTTTGTACAGAGATTTATACGCTTCAAGTTTTAACTTAATGCTTTATGGTTTTTGTTTATGAATGTTTGGGGTTGGTGATGGAAATAGGATAGATTTAGAAAACTTTTAAGTCATTCTCATAAAGTAGAAAAGCTTGAAGCTTGGATGTCATGATTCATGTGACTAAATGAAATAAATGAATTGATTAAATTTACCTCAAATAGATAATTTTTGTTTTCAAGGTTCAAAGGCTGGAAAGAAAGCTACTTTTTGTGAGGGCTTGTATGCTTTTATTTTATCATTTGGGAAAATCAAACATTTTGGACTCGATAGCACATTTGAGCTGGAATAAAAGCAGTACAGACACTTTTGCCTACTGTCTGGTTTCAAAGTGAGTGACTACAAGTGTAACCTTTATATCTGTTTTTTGCCAGGAAAGGAAAAAGTTTAAGGCCACGTTTCCAAATCCTAGTCCTTTCAATGATGAAGATGAGTGTCGGCAAAATCTTCACAGCTACCAGCACTATTTATTGACTGGCAAAGATAGGGCAAAATCAGATGACCTTTACCCTCTTCCTCATCGGGCCTATCAAGGTTCTACAGAACAGGATGAGAAAGCCAGTCCTACAACTGGGGGATCAAAGGATGTTGCTAAGGTAGAGAATTTTGGGAAATTCGTTAAAGATGAAGGAAGTCGTAAGTTTGATGGTGACGGAGGGAACATTCAGACAGAGAACCCTGAAGACAACCATAACAACCACCATCATCATCATCAACATCATCAACACAAACACCACCACCATCATCATCATCAAAACTATCCTGATGCCCATCATGACCACCGTCATTGCCATCATTATGATAATGGTGATGGTATGTGAGTTTCTCATTCAGTCTGCCTCGAGGAACAATCACTAAAGAGATGCAAGTATTTGGTGTTAATGCTCTGTAAATTTTATATTGTTACACTTCTTGGTGTCAATGCTCGATTAATGTAATTGTGTCACAACATTTGGTTTTTTGAGATAGGTATCAAGCCCTTGTCTCCTCACCTTTCTTTTTATTACTACAAGTACTAGCTCGTTGACTGCCCCAAACCTCCATATTTTATCCTTTAATATTTTCAAGATTGTAGAGGGCACTCCACATTCCAATCTTTTGGTCTCTCTTTTTGTTTTGTTTTTTTGTTGTTGTTTTTTTTCTTTAGTTGGTTTGTTTTTTTTGTTGTAAAAACAGTTAATGTTTCCTGGAGGATATGTAGAGATAAACCCAGATTATATGTTCAGTATTCCCACAGGTTTATCATTTCACCTATAGGCTGCACCACACCAATTCTGCTGTGTCCATGTTACCTTGATGTTTTGTTTACACAACCAGGCTTGACTGAAATAGATTGAAAAAATCTGTGAGATTATGGGCAGCTTCTACTATTACGATTCTAATGATCTTTCATTTTGATGACAAAAGAAAAATATTTATAGGGAGGTACTTAAGTAGTCATTTTTTATATATAATGGTTTCTTAACATTTTCAGCTTGGTCTAGTTTCATATGGATATCAAATAGACTGAAATTCCAATTAACAGGATACAAAGAAAAAGAGGGGGGGGGGGGGGGGAAACCACTCTTAATCTTTCATGTTGCATAAGGGAATTCACTCCCTTAATTTTCAAATTGCTTGCTAAACCCTTTTAAATATTCAACAGAAATTAATTGTTGAAAAGATTTTTTTTAATGGTGGCTGCTGTCAGGCCAGGGGGCTTTGAAAAGGGCTGTGTGTTGTGGGTGTTCCTTTTCAAATTTCTTCCTCACATCATACATTGCACAATATAAGTTAGGCTTACCCTGATTCTGTCCATTGCATTTGACCTAGCCAGCACTGAATGGTTCAATTACTTTTTGTGCACACACCTCCCCTGGCACTTCAGAAATGATTCCTACCTGAGCACCTTTAGCCTTTCGACTGTGCTCTCATCTGTAAAGTAGATGGGTTGAACACACTGACCCACAAACACATAAAAATTATGCTTGCCGCTCAGAGCAGTGCATTTCCTTTGTAGCAATGCTTTTAATTACCAAAAGGAAACAAGAATTGGTGACTTCTATTTAATTTTAATTGGGTCTATTTGTCAGACTTTAAAAAAATCTTTCATAACTTAAGGAAGCAGATATTTGGTACTGTTGATTGACTTTTAATTTAGCAAGAAATCAAATTTTTAGACTCAGCTGCCTTAACCTGAAGAGATTTGTTGATTATAAGAAGCAGAAGGACATCGCTTTTTGTTTTTGTTTTTACATTGGGACTTAAAGCCTTCATAGCAAGACATACAGAGTTTATGTAAAGACAAATAATAATTCTGATATTTTTCAATTTTAATTTAGGGCAGCTGCAGAATGATCTATAGTTTTGTTCTGGAAATTATTTGATACTTAATAATTGTCAGATTTTTCTCTTAATTCAAATAATCACGTCTTCTCATAATTTAAAACAAAGCAATCTGCCTCACTGATTGATTATTCTTTAGTAAGGAACAACCAGGATAAATTTTAGCCCGAGGCCTGTAATTCTTCTTACAATTATATTTTTCAATTTACATACCCGAAATTCTGCTCTTACAAAACATTGGGAAGGAAATACGGAAAGCAATGTAATTATGAATTTAAACATTTTGTAAGAAATCATATTAATTCTTGAGTTCTGGAAACTTTACTCTTTATTTTAGGGACAGAAAGGCTCTGGACAGTGTCTTCATTTATGAGAGTAAAAATGGAATGGTGTGCGTTGTTTTTTTTATTATTTTTTTTTTTATATAAAAACATCTGTCTTCTTTAAAAGTGCATGTCAGTTGTTTTTTTTTATTTTTATTTTTGTTCTGTTTTTTAGCGCTGAGTTTTATATGAGAATTAACATGCAACTCTAAAGATCACTCAGGCTTGTAATGAAACTTAGAGTTAGATTGTGAAACCCAGTTCATATATGTATCCTTAAGGGTAGACGTTGAATTGGAGCTTTCTTAACCCAAGTTAATGAGCTGAATTTCAAAATCGTTGACTCTGATTTGGGGTGCTGCATGTTTCCAAATAATATTCTAATGCTGAGTCCCTGGATTTGATTCCAAAATGCTTTCTTAGCCATTGTCTTTTACTATGTTTCCATGTAGAAGGTTGTATGTGTGATCAAGTTTTCTGGAACCAGCTTTTAGCTTCTGGCATGAGACCCTTGGTAAAGCTGTCTCTTCGACATTTCATTGAATTTTTTTTGTGCTTCACCTCGATCTTACAGACAGTGTCTTATTGTTTGTCTGCCTTCAAGTGCATCATCATCATCATCATCATCAAAATAGGTGTTTTGTTTTTACTTAAGTCTTATGTCTTTACGATTTTTTAAAGATGGTATTTGGATCAAGATTATCAATTTCACATCTTTGTTTTTCAGTTGTTATTAGTTATATCTATATGTTCTCACCATTTTCAAAGGATAATTTTTTTATTTAATGTAAGTTTAATAACTTCACAATTTTTCTTGTATGTGGCTCTAGTCAAAATCAGCAGCTAAATTTTAAAGGTTATATGGCATTTAGTTGGTTATTAATTTAAAGACATCCTCTGAATTTCGTTATTCGTTCCTTTTTTTTTTTAATAAATCTTGGAAGTTTTTACACCGATCAGAACTTTTTTTTGCTACTGGGTGGACCCACACATGTTAAAAACTTTCATTTGATTATATCATAGCGCACTGTTTGTTGACTCTATAACTGACAGAAACTTTCTTGTGGCCTTTTTTATATGTTTCTTCTAAGGTTTGAAGGATTATCTTTCAGATTAGCTATTTCGTACATGATGTTTGATATTTGCCTCTTTTTGTTTTATGTTTTTGGTTGTTTGTTTTTCCTTTTTCTTGATTATTATTTTTCTTGGCAAGTAAAGAATATTTTAGGCTATTCTCTTTGACTAAGATAATTTACAAAAGCAGAGATTGTCTGTGTCATTTTAAAACATTAACAATTTTGCAAGAATTTCCCCAAATGTTGAAATAAACCAGCATATTTACAATTTTTACCTTAAGTCATATAATAAAAAAAAATGATCTATTGTTATTCCAGTTTTCCTGAAATGTATGTTTTCCTGCTCTCTTTACTGGGAAAAAACCAACAGCAAAGCTTAAAAGTTTTGTGAGCTCATTAAAATACATTTGGGAGTTATATATTTTCACCAGACAGTTATTTTCTTTTGCTCTAAAGAAACTTGTGTGTAGTGGATGGCTTAGGAATAATTACATCAGGCCTGAGGGTTATTTAGGCTTTAATTTCTAATTAAATGTAGGAATATTTTTTCAGCTTGAACAATACTTCGATAGATTACCTTTTGGAAATAAAATTTTGTATTTTAATAAAGAAAAAATTTTCAAACTTTATTATTATGTCTAGAATAAATAAAATGTTAGCCATTTACCCTTCGTAAATTTGTTTTTAACCAACTCAAATCTTTTGTCTCTTTTTCGCTCCTGGTCCCTGGTGCTGACATCCTTGCCACTAACAGGAGGCAGGAGAAAGAGATGCCCATGAGGTGACTGTAGCTGCTAGCCTCACTTCCACGGCAAATTCAGCTGGAGTGGAAGACGAAGTAGATAAACTTTTTGTGAGCTCAAGGCCATCTGTGTCAGATTCTAAGATCAAGAGGCAGCTTTGATACATCAGTGAATTATCGTGGATTATTTTATGGGAGCATAGTTCATTTACTAAAATAAGAAATTGCTTTTCTTTTAAACTGCAATTAACTTAAGAATGTATTGAGTATTGATTTATCCGACCACCCAATTAATACTTAAATTGCTTTTCACAAATTCTTGGTGAACTTAAAATCTTAATATCAGGATTTATTCATCCTTCTCTCTGCTTTTGTGTTGCAGTGTTGTAAAAGTATAAACGAGCTATTTAATGTGAATTTTAATTATCAGTAAATTAGCAAGTAATATATTGGAATTCAATTTTAATGAAAACATTTAATTTCTTTATTGAGCCCAGGCTTATTGAGGTGTTTTCTATGGAAAATATGCTAGTCATGTATATTTCATATTTATTTTGAATGCTGTTGATCCTGTCTTCTTTTCTGTCTTTCTATATTCAATCTATTGTTTTATTGTTATAATTAAAGCATTTGAATTTGATCAGAGCAGCCTTTCAGCCTCATTTCAATAGAAGCCTAAATTTTCTGAAGCCAATTATTATAGGCTGATACTTTGTCAATGTGACTTTTCAAACTTTGGCTTAGAGCTGTTGCAGGTTTAAAGTTGAGCTTGCTTTTTCTACCATTTCAAAGCATTAGATTTAGGAAATATTAGTAGCCATTTGTAGGTTTTGGTATATAACAAGGTTAGATTGTATGCGAGCATATGTTTATCTCAAAAGTAAATATTGAAAATCTTTTTCGAAGGAAATGTGAGAGATATCAGATAACATTTCTGCAAAAAATGTGGTGGTCAAACCATGGCTGTTTCTGAAACTGCCAGTGTGAGCGAGAAGCAGTTGTGGTATTTGACAAAGCTTAATCCCTGAACTTTAGGGGACTCTGTTATCATATTTTTGTAAATTGATAACAGTTTATCACACAGAATTTTTTTTCTTTTCCTCCTTGGTATAATCTAATACCACCTGCTTGCTTGTATTGCTTAATGAGGACAACATAAATGCTTTGTCTTTCTAGTTGAAGTGGGTGCTTCATTCTGGAAGATAGTCAGACAAGTAAAATAGTTTGCTTTGTATCCTGGAGTCATTTTACGAACAATGAAGATTTTAACTGATATTCGGTTCTGACTTTTGCTGTCTGTCTGTTTCAGTGTGATTTTGTGCCTTTTTGATATGGTAATTTTATCTTTCTTATCTTATCAATATGAATCTGTGTTGTGTATTTACTTTAACTCAAGAATTTTTATCTGCCTTAATAATGAGTGTATACAATAATTTTATATACACCCTGTTTATCTTGTGCTGCAGTAATGCATCCTTTATCCATCAAAAACATTAATTTTAAAGTGAACTTTTATTGAAAATTTTCTTACATGTATGTTTGAGAAAATAAAATCACCTGTGAAATATGAGAAAAATTTCTAACTGTGAAATTTCACTGAGAAATAATGTTGGTCAGTTTTTACATTTTTCAGCATTTATAAAGTGACGCAATTTTCCTCACTAAAGCATTGAATTGAACTTGTTGTCAGCTGGAAATTTGGTAGCACTGCTGGAGTTGTTCTTCACATCTCCAATCATTTTTCGCACTTTTCTTGACTGGATGTTGTCTAGGCAATATAGATACTATCTGTATATCCGATTATCAAGCACAGAAAGCCTAGGCTTACAGTTAGAAATAACATACTTGATATTTAATAAGATACACAGTGTCTGTTAACCCTGAATAAACTTAACAATAACATAACATGTGAGGCCAGCTGATGATAGTAACCGAGCTTCCCCCCTCAAAAAAAAAAATCGAAATGTAAAATGAACTGGACATTACTAAAAAGGCTATAAGAAAAGGTTAAATTTAAATTTAGCTTTAACATTCAAAAATTATAAAAAAAAAGTTTTAACTTGGAATCTAAATGAATGAATTGATCTGTTCAAACATAATAGAAAAGAGATCCACATCTGGATATCCACATGAAGGGTTGATCTACATTATACATTTAGTCTGGACTTAAACTGGAATATGCTGTGATGCTTTTGAAACTGCTGTTACAAACTTATTTGGACAAAATAATTAGTTTTTCATTTAAAGAAAAATGAAGGCACAACAAACACACTAGACAATCGTTTGAAGCAGAGTGTAATAGCCCTAGTAATATTTTTAAAATGGGATAAGAGATTTCAATCTCAAGAGCTGTGAGCATAAATTGTGCAATTTTGAGAATTTTCACTAATTTTCAACCTTTTGCTAATTTTTCAAATGATGAGTAACAATAATCAGAAGTATGAGTATCATTTTTTAATTTTTATTTTTATGATTCATGTTTAATGAATGTGATTATGGACTGCTTGACAGTGCTGCCAACTTTTTGTCAAATTTGAATTACTACAGTGTTCACAATAAAAAAAAATGTTTAATTGTTGTAACTTTTGGACATTTTTGTGGCGTTTTACCATCTTCAATGGCATATTTCGCCTCCATAGATGACATTTTCTGCAGATGACAGGTAAACCTGGTTCACTTTTCATAGCTTCTTTGAACTTGAGAGTACATCAAAAACATAATGAAACAGGTGGCAGAGGTTTCATGTGTTGACTTGTTATGTATAAGTGGTCCACACAATGCCTTGAAAAAAATTACTTAAAAGTGAACTGGCTTTAAAGTTTCACTCTATTTGTGAGTCTTCATGTTTCCATTTTAAAAATCTGATATTATGATAATCATTTGGTACTTACAATTGGGCTAAAATGCTGCAAATGTTTTTTGATCGTAATTGTTTCACAGAGGAAGCTCCAATCTGAAACTTTGAATTGAAGCAATTTTAATGTTGTTGACTGGCTTTATATTATGCAATCTTTTTAAACCTTGCTTTTTAGAAAAAAAACCCTTGAAAATTGTCATTTGTGAAAGAACCTCTTCAATACTGTGTTTGCTAATTAGCACCCTGTCTTCCAATTTCTCATTTTATTAATACTAAGAATATTGCGGACTTGAAAAGAGACCTATCGTTCTGAATCACGATAGATTTTTCTCTAAAGATACATCTTTGTGAACCTAATTTTTTTTTTTGGACCATACAGTGAAAAAAAAAAACCAAGTTGATTATTATACTTTATGATAAATCCTCAAAATTTATCCAAATTTATTATGTTGATCTTTTTTTCCTTATTACATGATAAATGTGTGAATAACAAAATTAGTGGACTTAGTTAAGTGCATACCTTGAAACTACCTTGTAAGTGAACAATTAAAAGAGTTTTTAGTTTTCAGTAGTTCTTGTTTCATACGACTAATACATTATCAAAATATTTAGTAAAATTAAATATCACCTGCATTTTGTATTGACAGCTAAAGAGGTCCACTAAAAAATCATTTATTTAACAGATTTCAAAGAAAGAAGCATTTCAAAGACTTTTGGATATTTTGTGTGTACATTTTCATGCACCTTGATGTACAGAACATTCTTTATCAAGATTTTACGCACAATTTTTGTATTCTCTCATTAATAAGACACTGCAGAAGCAATACATGTACTGTGTTTGGAGAACACATATTTTTACTTTGATCGTGTGTTCTTACATCCCTTAAACTCTGCCTTGATGAGTTGGATGTTATGAATATGAAGATTAATATTGGGAGTGATGCAAGATTTAGCTTTATTGTGGATCATGTTTTAAACCCATGGATAAGATTTGAGTTATCAATGATTATTCAAACTTGTGGAACCAATTTGATAAACTGAAATTTTTTTTAATTAGGATCAATGAATTCAAAAAATGGATAATTACAATCATTTTTTAGATCATTTTTCAAATAGTATGACAAATTCAGTAAAAAAAAAATACTAAAAAATAAGCTTTTTTGAATCTTTCTTTTTGTTAAAAGGGGGGATTTTGAAAACCAACCACTTGATATTTGGACATCTACATAGAGCCTACTTTTTGTTTATTCTTTCTTCACAGTTATAGTTTTTTTTTCCTTGTTAGTTAACAGTGTTTGTTCTAATCAATCTCTATAGCCATCTTTTTTTTTCAAGATACCACAAAATAAATCATCGAAGGTTAACAATTTTCATTTTGGGACTTTTCACTTGTTGAGGATTGTTGGCTTGAACGTTATTTTAAAAGGCACACCAAATATAAATTGCTTATGTAATTTTTACATTGATCATTCTAATTTGGCCATTCTACTTTCTATCAAGAGTGCTGGCTTCACTCAGTC
Source organism: Elysia crispata (assembly GCA_033675545.1). Taxonomy (NCBI): domain Eukaryota; kingdom Metazoa; phylum Mollusca; class Gastropoda; family Plakobranchidae; genus Elysia; species Elysia crispata. Next base: position 395,076 of record JAWDGP010008010.1, read on the forward strand.
ACTATCGCTTATAGATGATATATGAGCAAAACAATATTTTGAACCCAGGCATATGCTTCGTAACAATTGAGTAAATTACAGCCTCAACTGACTGCTGGCTTAGGGCTCAAAAGAATTTCTGTAATTCACAGCCTTTTCAATGGAAGGAGAAATAAGTAAATTCCATAATATCAAAGGATAAAATGTGTTCAATGATGCATTCATTTAAATTCATCGCTGGTGTTGAAATGCAAATACCTGTGCAATAAGAGACCCACTGTGAGATCTGCAGATACCCTTTGTCATCGATTTAAAACATAAAGTATTAGAAGTCTCTTCATTTCAATTTCAACTTTCCTGTGCTCTATGAAAGACTTGCTGGAATACTAGAAGGGTAAAAATTAGCTTCTAGTAGAAAACAAACTGTCATTTAAATAGTTTAATACTTGATTGGAGTAGAATTTTAGTACATGTATATATCATTGAACATTTTATGAAAATATATTTTCATTTAAATTAATTGTTGCCAACTATACATTTTGTAAACATGAATCAAAGAAAAAACAAGAAATCTAGAGAGTTTATTACTTTAACCCCTTCATGCCATAGATGACGTACAATGTACGTCATATTTCCTTCTTTAAAAATTGTATGAAGATGCCCTGTATGACGTACAACGTACGTCAAGGTTTCATTCAGGATTTGCCCTGTATGACGTACTACGTACGTCAAGGTTTTACATCGATATATCGCATAACTATCAATAGTAAGGGAAAAACTAATGAAATATTCGAATTTATCGATGTTTTTACATAAAAATCAGTAACTCTTCTTTCAGTAAGGAAGAATAAAATTTATTTTTATCGCTACTTTTTGCGCGGACTTTCGTTTCGCTGCTTAGCCTAGACTTCTTCCTTTCTGTTTCACATCGCCATCATGGAAGGTCCATCAACAAGTAGCAGTGACGCAGGAGTAAATAAAAGATCTAGGAGACATTGTATGACAAACAACAAGTGTTAGCAAGTGTTAGAATTGTTATTAGATAATTCTAGTGAAGAGGAAGATTTGTATGATGATTCGGGGAGTAATTACAGTGTAATTAGATCGAGATCCAATCATAGATCTAGTGACAGTGATGACAACTTTGATTCACCTGTACTGCAAATCACAAAGAAGTCAAAGGAAATAGTTAGACCTAGTGCTAAAAAGCAGAAAGTGACTCCATCTACCGTTTCATCGAGTAAAGGAAAAGGAAAGATTTCATTAGATAGGTCTATTATCCACAAACACAAATATATATATACTTTTACATTTCAAATCCCAGTAGTTTAGGTGTAAGCGCTTCATTAATTGGGACATTCCACATATCATCATTTTCCATACAAAATTTTAGCTCAGAACAGTGCATCAGTGCAACACCATAGAACTCATACGTCACAAAGGGGTTAATAAAATAATTCTTCTTTTTACTGGTGAGGATTTGTTAATTTACTTTCTAGAAGAATCGTAATTTTACCTTGCAAAGTACCAAAGAGCCAAGGATCAATTATCAAATATATAAACAAAACATAAATATGAAAATTGACATATTCAACAACGTTAAAATCGAGAGACTCAGTGGCAGACTAAGTCATGTTAGCAAACTTCTAGACTTCGAAATTGGAGAGCAGTATCTAAAATCTATATATCTTTTTCAAGATTATCAAACCTAATGACATAGTTAAAAGTAAAGTTGTATCTGATATAAGTGGATAAGTTTACTAGTACTTTGAGGGTTTTTTTAATAAGATTTGTGAAAAGGTTCTCATTTAAGAAAAAACCGTGTAAATTTGTTTTGTGAGGATAAAAATATACAGAATCAACTTCTTGCTGATTTCCAATATTATAGTAAATGTAAGTATTCAATTTTATAAAACTACTGTTCTATTTCAATGGGCTGGTTCCCTAGAGGCATACACTGTAATCCACTTATAAACCTTTAACTTACCAAATAATCGTGGATGTCAAGTATAATTAACTATTTTTATACCTAAAACTTAATTACACAGAAGTCTGTAAATTAGTGGGCATTGAGAAACTCTACACTATTTGCGACAAGGCAACAGCACTCTCATGTCGCAAGGCTACTATACTCTCATGTTGTAAGGCTACAACACTCTCATGTTGCAAGGCTACTACACTCTCATGTTACAAGACTACTACACTCTCATGTTACAAGACTACTACACTCTCATATTGCAAGGCTACTACACTCTCATGTTGCAAGGCTACTACACTCTCATGTTGCAAGGCTTATGTTAACAGTGGTATGTTGCAGGCTTACATGCCTTAATAAAGACAAATTAAATTTCATACCGTTGAATAAGTTATCAAAATGTTTGAATTAGAGATTGATCTAGGTTTTAAATCAGAATGGGAGATTCATAATATATATATATAGATATTTGTGGTGTTGTAATATTCCAGCACTGAAATATGTCATCAATATCTTTAGATATGTAGGGCAAGCCTAATTAATTTTTTCATACCATGAGAGTTTCTAGGTTGATCAGTTGAACATACTTCTACCAATTCATTTTACTTTGATGAGAATAATATCTAACAACTATAAGACCAAGAGTATCAGATAGAGCTGCTAAAAACTAAATGTTTGTGCAGTAACTTACATTCGGTGTTATGTGGGATATCAAAGCAAATTGCCTTTTCCAATTTTTTTTTTTAAATTTTAGTTTTTCTTCGATATCAGTATGTGATTATGGTAAACTTTTGATACTGACTAAGAAGCCAATTATATCGGATGATATTGATTTTAATAGTGCTTTTCATTTGGTGAAAAAAATATTCCCCTGAGCATTTGATGAATATGAAATATATATCACTTTTACCCTAACCCTGTTGTCATGTTCCTAACAAAATCATAGCTTTGGCCTTCCCTGTTTTAACCCTACCTCATTCAGGGTCACCTCTTTTGATATGAACCACAGCACTAGACTTTTCTCATGCATTTTCTTCCATTTTGAATTTTCTCGTACATGTGTTGATCTTGTCAAAGATATGAATTTAAACTTTTCACAAGTGTATGCTGTGATGCATTAGAGTACACATATATTTATGCCAAATATATATCATGTATAGATCATGTGATAATAATAACTAATTTGCTTTGATTTTTTATAGATAAGCTGTATGGTAAATGGTACAATGTTTTATTTTCCTTTTTTTCCATTTTGATACTTTTATTTTGTTATCACATGCGTGTATTAAACAATTTTGAAAATTTGTTTGCTGAATATTTCGGTGTTTTCATTTGGTAGTTTTTTTTTTTAATTTTCAGAATCACTTATCTATTGTCTTTGTTGTATCAGTGAACATATTGTTGTGAAGTTTGGTGTGCTTGGTAAGTGCATTACTTTGTCAGTATTGCAAGGGAATGTGAACTCTTAAAGAGTTATGTCACTTTGTTGGAAGTCATGAGTTTTCTTTAACAACTAGAAGCATTTCTAAGATCTAAGCAGAACTAGATAATTTTGTTAAAACTGCTGTCTTATTTTGAGTTTACCAATTTTTACCTCACATTTCATACCAAGGTGCATTTTGGAAGATGTTATTGCTTCATACGCTAACGACAAATAAAGTAGAGCTCATGACTTCCAACTAGGAAGCATAAGCCTTTGTGAAATAGCTTCCCTTTTATTAGTGAAATGGAATAACAATAGTCAGTTAGGTCTCTTGAGACTGTTGTGATGGATGATGTTCTAAAATCTATTTATGAGAAAAACAACATTTTTTTTATATTTAAAGCTCTAAGAATAGCTTTTACCCCAGTTCCACACCTATGTACTATGTTACCATTATCACTATCAACTTCTCGTAAAAACATGAATCAGTTGACGTTTTTTGTATTTTTTTGCTACAAAATTAATGTGCTTATGCATTTCAAAGTTCTTAATACCATGTTCCTCACAATGATTAGGCTTATCTTTTCATAACCAATTTGTGAAATTTCTGGTTTCAGTTTTGTCAATATGATTCAAACGCATTCTATTCAAACTATATTGCAATTTGACTCAAATTAAAAGTAAACACTAAAGGGTGTTGGGAATTTTATCTTGTTGTAATTTTAAGAACTCGAGTGCTCAAAGAATGCAAGTGATTTAGTTTGGGAGGGAAAAAAAATAAAAACATTTATCAATCGGGCATTCCAACTTAACAACTTACCAAGAAACTAACTGAATGATGGATGCATATCAGACCTCTATTGTATTGTTGTAATTGACTTCAGGTTTGAAGCAGCAAATACTAACCACACCATCAGAATATATCTTAAAGACTCACTTAAAAATTCAAGTAACATCATTCTATATTTTTTTTAGTTGCTTCCTCAAGGACTGCATAGAATGAAATATAAATATGATATTACATGGTTATACCTTATCAATACATTATTATTTGATTTAATATTATCAGTCTGAAGGCAGCTCCATCATAGATAATCATGTCCCTGTGAGTAAACATTCATATATAAATACTCCTTACCATGGGTTGGATGCTACATATCGCTTGTTTTATTATCTTCATAAATAGCAAAAAAAACAAAAAACAATCATCAATGAAGAACATTTTGGAGAAAGTGGAAGAGAGAAAGACAAAAATATTATTTGCTGTCACATTAGTTACATCATAAAAGTATTCTTTCTTAAACTCCTAGGACCTGTGACTTAGGGAGTTTGCTCTGAATTATCTTATCTATCATTTGAAACTTTAAAAACATTTTTTTACATAAATTACTTGTATTATCTCGTCAAAGCTGTTTGTACCTCCAAGCTTTTCACTATAGTTATGAATTACTCAAGTATATCATCTCAAGCATTACATGTATTCATTTATAATAACTCAGTAAGAATAAAGAATGATATAGATATCTCCACACCTTTTGCTTTTTCTGTACACCCCCCTCTCACCCCCTCTTTTTTTTCCTTACATCTCATAACATGTAGATGGTATTGTGATGAAATACTTGCCACCTCACTATACCCAAAGCTGTCCCCACAAATACATTTTGTATGTTTGTTTGGTTTTTTTTTTTCTTATACTAGAAGTGCTATGATTATTAAGACCTCTGAAAGGATTGTAAATCACAATGCAGTGATTGTGAAGAAAAAAGAAGGGAGGGGATGTTGGAAATTTAGAACTGTCACCTCTAACCGGTCTACTAGGATTTATCGCATGCGGTTTCTAGTGTGTCCTATTTGTTCTTAGCTCAAAACATGCTGTTTCTCAGGCAGCAAGATTGTTGGTAATGAGTAGGAGTAGATTAAATGTATGGAACGTTGTAACTGAAATCTTCTACATGCCTACTCCTATTTATGTAATTCAGAATAATTGTTTTTATTAAATAGAAAAGAAAAAGGGAATTTTGGGTGGAATAAAATTAAAAAGTGTGAACATCTGAGCATATGTGGAGATTACAGATTCCTGAAATAAGAAACGCAGAAATGCAACTGATGTTAGGCTTGTGAAGATATCCAATCAAACAATGCAACTGATGTTAGGCTTGTGAAGATATCCAATCAAACAATGCAACTGATGTTAGGCTTGTGAGGATATCCAATCAAACAATGCAACTGATGTTAGGCTTGTGAGGATATCCAATCAAATAATGCAACTGATGTTAGGCTTGTGAAGATATCCAATCAAACAATGCAACTGATGTTAGGCTTGTGAGGATATCCAATCAAACAATGCAACTGATGTTAGGCTTGTGAAGATATCCAATCAAACAATGCAACTGATGTTAGGCTTGTGAAGATATCCAATCAAACAATGCAACTGATGTTAGGCTTGTGAAGATATCCAATCAAACAATGCAACTGATGTTAGGCTTATGAAGATACCCAATCAAACAATGCAACAAAACCTACATTTTTATTTCCTCTTGTGAGTTTACCTCATTCTCTAAGACCTATGGTTTTGTTTGTCAATAAGTGATCCTCTGTTTTAAACTGATAGTACATGTATGTGCTTGTATAGATATATGATTGGAAACAAGCTATTACTTTTTAGCCAAGGAATTTGTTCTCAAGCTTATTGCATTGTGTAGCTACATGTTCTCAGCAATGAAGTCTTTTGTGTGTAGCTGTTAAGGTACATGTATATGTATCTGTATACTGCCTTTTCCTATTTTTGAATACAATGTATCTTTTAATTGTGTTATGCAAATACCATGCACTGTGTACTACGGTCGATATTCTTGGAGTTTTTTTATCCTCCCCTTCACGTTTTTTGCAATAAATCTTTTTCCAAATAAATCCTCTGTTAGACTTGGAAAATATAATTTGTTCCGTTAAAACTGTTAGTAGGTATTTGCAAAATTACTTTATCTTTCTTCCCAGCTGTTTGTTTTTCCACTGGTTAAGAACGTGTTTTGATAGTGTTCGCCATGTGGTGCTATTCGGATCTCAAGTCTAAAACTCAGCACAACTTTGCACAACCTTTTTTCGCTATTCTGTAACTTGTATGTGTAAATTAATGTTCATCAAAAAACTTAAAAGCTCAGTGTGAGTGCTGATCCCTGCTTTATGTCAGTTACAAGCCTAACTATTAAGTATACTGGTTATGCGATTGCACAGTTGACACTCTCGTGTCCTTGAGTGAATGGGCCACTTGTCTACTACGTTCATCGTTCATCACCACAGAGGAGTGCGTCGTGGCGTACCAGAAAAACATCAACATAGACTATGATAGTACATGTATGTGCTTGTATAGATATATGATTGGAAACAAGCTATTACTTTTTAGCCAAGGAATTTGTTCTCAAGCTTATTGCATATATATATATATATATATATATATACACACACACACACACATTTACAGCTTAATTCCAGAGAGGAGGGATACAATGGTAATAAAGTCACGAAGGAAGAGACAAAAAACACAAACAAGAAGGGACAAATAAAAGAAACAGCTTGTTATGTCAAGAAGAAATATTTAATAAAAAGGACACGGTTGTAACGTCATCAAAGAAGGTAAAAAAAATCTCCTAAGATTTTCAAAAGAAAAATGCTCAAAAATGGTGAGCCAACACTAAATAAAGAACAGAAGTAAAACAGATGAAAAATGCAGAATTATCAATAACCTACAAAAACATTGTTCAGCTTGGACGAACTGAAATGGAGTCCAACCGTTACTTGAGATCAACAGGTGACAGTGGCAGGCCTCACGCCAATCAAATAATGGTAGCAAAACCGTGTTTGTGTGTGTGTGTGTGGGGGGGGGGGCGTTCTATCATAGTCCAGTCAAATGTGGATGACCAAACGCCATCCGCAAGTAAAGTATAACATGCGTGGACGAAATGTTATCATAGGACGATCAAAATCTAAACTGAGTATGATACCCGCTCACCACAAAATAAAGACAAACAAAAAACACATTGGCGAAGGTGTGCTTCTCTGAGTCGCAAGGCAACTCTTATTTTACGTTAACCTTTTACTCCTCACAACTGTAAAGCAATTCTTTTACTTTGAGATGCACAATGCTGTGCTATGTAGACCATTGCTCTAAAGCATTTGCGTTATTAACTAAGACATTACTCTTCTTTAAAGATTCTCTGCGCCCCAATGAATTTCTTCCTACTCAAGAGACTTCCTAAAGTAAACAATAAAAAAATGTCAAAGTTTGACTACGTACTTGACCTACTAAACAAAAACAACTCGAATAAAAAGATTTCATCAGCATGACTTTTTAGATCCACAAAATGAAACATTTCCTATCAACGAAGCGTGCATATTATCGAACTAGCCATTACGTGACATCAGCAGATGTAGGATTTTCAGAAACCTGGTGCCAAAATTATGAGGTCAAACAGGATTTTAAACTATATTTTGAAAAATTTGTATATTTTTACGAATATTTTAACGGGAAACTATTCCTTTACAATATGGCTTTCTATTTTATACAATCAAACATCTTATCAACTTATCAAATAATATCCAATTGAAAGCTTTCTCAAATCGAGCAAAATTCTTACTTTGACAATATAATTTTCTCGACCTTCCATTAACCTTATCTTTTTTACATATAAATGACGTGCTTTCAATAATTTAAAGGGTTGAACAGAAATACCTAGATAGGTAAACAGACAAAGAGATAGACTGGAAAAAGTTAAAGGTAGAGATTAGAAGTATGGGACTGAGAGGGAGAGAGTTACAGAAAAACAGGCAGGCAGGTAGATGAGATAGAAAGACAAATTAATGTAATAAGATGTTCATGGAAAAGAGACCTAAAAAGTTCTGGTAACCGTGGCATTTATTTTGTTTATTCCACTTGTCGAAGCAGGCTCTCTTCAGCGACTGAGTGGATGCTGTGTTGCGCAGAGCGCAGAGAAAGACAGAGAGAGAGAGAGAGAGAGAGAGAGAGAGAGAGAGAGAGAGAGAGAGAGAGAGAGAGAGACAGACAGACAGACAGACAGACAGACAGACAGAGAGAGACAGAGAGACAGAGAGAGAGATAAATACAGACAGAGAGACAGACAGACAAACAGATACTTTATTGCCTCACATTTTCAATGAGTGGTTTTGGTTTAGATAAATGGGGCAGCCAAGTGAGAGCGAGGTACCGCCTTAGAAAGAACGATCTATCGTCCTTGATTATTTTGGAGGATCTAATGACATATACACATATCGCACCGATTCCCTAACAGAGGTCCTAGACATTGCCAGACCAGACACATGAAAGTGTTGGTCAGTCGCGGATCCTGGCTTCGTCCAGTAGCTCCAGCCGAAAGGATTCGCCACGAAAGGGAGGCAGTCTCCAAACCACCAGCCGGCCTGAGCTAGCTGAGCACAGTTCCTGGCACTCGTCTTGTCTTGGTCATTGTCCGCTGTTGAGAAGCGGGTGTTCCTTTGGGAAAGTAACACGTCGTCCAACCAGAAACCAGAAGTGCTTCCCCTCACGTTCAAAGTGTTTCCTCTATACAGATCGGAGTCCAACGTGTAGGAGTAGCCAAGGCTGGAAGAAGCCACCACGAAATTGTAATGCGAGATGGCCAATTCTCCTGCGGCGGTGCTGGAGTTGAAGTAGACTGTTAATCGGATCTTGAGAGAAGGAGAGTTAGGAATAAACATATACTTATGCGTCTGCGTGTGTTTGTGCGTAGTTAGGAAAAGAACAGAGAGAGAGAGAGAGAGAGAGAGAGAGAGAGAGAGAGAGAGAGAGAGAGAGAGAGAGCGGAAAAGGGAAACAGAAAAAGGAGAGAGAAAGAGAGCGAAGAGAGTGGAGTGAGAGAGAGAAAGAGAGGGAGAGAGAGAGAGAGAAGGCGGATGGGGGGGGGTGGGGGGGGGGGGGTGGAGAGAGATGGTGGAGGGGAGGAAAATGAAAGAACTAACATTAATTTTCTTTAAATTGAATATTCAGCATTTACTGATATGAAAAAAAAAAATATAAAAAGAATAAAGAAAATGCGATAACAATGAAGAAAAAGATTATGTCAAGATTATGACGATGATGCTAAGACAATATTAAATGTTTCCTGCACTCACATTTAAAATTGTGGTGCCATCAAACCTTGTGATGGGTTCAAATCTAAATCTATCTTCTTTTTAATTGTAAAATTAAATTTTGGAGGAATAACGTCTTCCATATCCCTTTAGAGTGAATCCTTATGTAGTTTGCGGCTGTAACCAATAGCTTCCATCAAAGCGGATGTTTATATATATAAATCACTGTTGTTTGGTATTGTTTGATCATGTGTGCACTGAAAACAACAACTTTTAACAGTACTATCAATATCTTAAGCATTATTAGCATTACTATCTTATCGATATTATCAATACAAAAGATTTACTTGTACTTAAATTCAGAACCAAAACTACTGTGTTATTTAAGTGACAAATGGGCAAGGTAAAATTCAAAGGCTGTCAACATAATTATGCAAAACGCTAAAGCATCATAATTATTTTACTTGTGACGAGATGAAGACTTTGCCGAATCGCTGGATAGGTGAATTAGTTTGTACACCCCATTAATGTATCTTCTTTTTATGTGGATTAGGATCTCTCCGTATTACATAGACATTTTTTTTCATCATGTTCAGTTTTTTTTTTTTCTTTTATTTATCTTATAATTTTTTCCTATGGCCAAACGGACTTTCGAATGAGTTAAAAGTTCCAACTCTCTATCAAAGTCGCTATTCTGATTACCGCATTGAGCGAGGCAAGACTGAGTTAGTTATAACAAATCTGGGCCCTTCCTTGAAGATGCTAGTTTAAAGTCACTTTAGATAAAACATTAATGAGACTTCAATGCTCTAATTCGTTTTGCTCAAATTTTACTCACTTTGTGATTTCTTCCGTCCGCAGTAAACTTGTGCAGGTTTTCTAGGCCGATCCAGTAATCGTCTGGCCCGAACCGAAATCCCGACACGTAGTCATTGTAGGAGAGGTCAGAATCGAAACTTCCTGTACTTCTCATGATATCAAAAGATGCTTGCGTGGAATACCACTCTCTGAGATGGCATGTTGTGCGGAAAAACACAGAGCCGTCCCCAAGGAGGTCTATGTTGAGCGCGTGTGTCCCACTCGCATAGTTATTGTCGTAGAGATCAAGGCAAGATGTGGCAGCTCTCTCGCAGCGATCACCAATGTAACCTCCAGTCGACCTGCAATCACAGTCGTCTTCGAAGCTGAGCACCCCATTGTGTTCACACAGGGGTGGTTCTGTGGTTTGTTTGGTTGTCGTTGGTGGTTCTGTGGTTTGTGTGGTTGTCGTCGGTGGTTCTGTGGTTGGTACCTCTGATGTTGTTTTTTCTGCAACCTTCCCATAATATCTGAAATTTGAGTCCTTCGGTGCGCACAGAGGGTTGTGGTTGCAGGATCCTCCAAGGTAACAAGCATCGCCCGGGCTGTATATGAGAACGCTGAGACATGCACTGTTAAGACTACAGGCTAGAAAACAGCCGATTCTGCTGCGACTGTTAGGCTCCTGTGTAAAGCAACCTTTATCTATCAGATCTTGGGCGTGGCACACCGCCTGCTCCTGATATTTAGAGTCAGGCATTTTATCCAGAGTATGTACACATTTCAACATGATGATAAATAGTAAAGAAAAACAGTAACATTGACCGAGTTGCATCGTTATCTCTAAGTCGCATCAGTAACAAACTGGTAACAACATACAGATAATCCTGGGCATCATCTGATGCAGATGCTGCGGATGTGATATAAATCAACAGAAGTTGGAAGAGGAGTATTTTATTTGGCATGAAAGCTTCACATTGTTGATGTAGTCTTCGAGAGATAGCAAAGAGTTAACAAAATATCTGTGGAAAAAACGATTAATGCTATAATATCAATCAAGAAACTGAAGTAGTTTTGCAAAATGTGAAGTTATATCATTGAAGAGGACTTTTGTTTCCAGTGAGTTTTTTGGTAGTTTTTTGTTTCTTTTCTTATAAAATGGTATGTGTGCATTACAAATCACAACATTAAATGTTTACTAAATATTTAGATAAACCAGTAGCAATATAACTGGAAAACAGCTTTTTTTTTTTCCTTTGGCAAATTCAGATGCCTCATCGCCTAATAAGAATTGTACACTAATGTTATGTTTAACTGCATGAGTCTGAAGAGCCAATAGGCATCCATAATGAAAGAAAGGTATAACCTGGCAGGAGTATTATAGTATTTGCTCTGCACAAACAACGCCAACAGATCTAATTTTCCTTTAGAACGAAAGTATATCCGACCTACTGTTTAGTTTATGTAGGAATTCAATTACATTTGTAGTTCAATTTTCGAAAGTTATTCCTGTTTCTAGCTAAGGTAGCCTTGTTAAAGAGTATTACCCAAAACCATTGAACAAATTGTTCGTAGCGAATCCCTATGTGAATTCCACCTTGCGGGTACGTTGGGATTATAGTAAATCCTACCAAACTTAAAAGGTACACCCAATTCAAAAAAAAGCTAGTCCTGAGGTCATAACTGTTATGTACAAACTTCGCATGGCCACATATGGCTAATATAGTTCAATCATCTGCTTGAAAGGGAGGAACTGCCCTTTAGCCATGCGTATGACAGACTTTGCACTTGAAAGCGTACACTAATAAATATGCAGATTTAATGAAAAAAAAAAAAAGATTCTTCAGATCGACTGACTTCTTTTACATTCTTTTCCAAGAGTAAATTGCCGTAAAATTATAGGCTGCCTGAAAGAACTTTAAAAGAATTTTGATTCTTTTTAATGTGGCCTGAAAAAATATTTTTCTAAGCCATTTTGAAAAAAAAAGACGTACACCAATTTCAATTTAGTCTGACGGAGGCAATATAAATTTTTATTTTATTTTTTAAATAGGACTGACATAAGAAGCCATTCATGGTTTTGCAGCGTACTATATGATATGTCTTAATTTTGTTTAATGCAGCCTTGAAAGTTGGACGTAAAATGAGTGAGTCTAGTTTTATTAAAAGGAAATATTGGGCTTAATCATCTCAAGTTAGAGCTAACTAAATTAGATAAACTTTTGTATTTTTCCTTCATTAAAATGGAGATAAACATTTACTAATACCAACACGTTATTATGCATGAAATTTTCATACTTTGCCCCATGACGGGTAGAAATCCTTATAAAAATTCATTCTGTCTCGTGACTTACTTTGTGAATATGAAAACTATATCAAGAATATTCTTTGAAATAATACGTTGTTACCTCACATCTACTGGAAATCATTAGTTAAAACTGAAACAGAACTTTCAAGACATTTATGACTAAAAACTGCCATTTCAAACTTTAGACTTTTTTAAAGTATTTTCTTCTGTAATGATTACGCCTGCCTCGACAAGGATAACTGAATATATACTGAATAGCTACTACCCAAAGTCTTTAAATTTTATTTACTCGTCTTATTTTAGTAAAACTACACGTTAGTCCGGCAATTAAGCCTGTGCTAAACTAAAAAAATCAAAAACATAACAAAATTAAACTTTTAAACGTCACGAAATATCTCCATGTAACACTGAAGTTCCCACGAATACCAATTTCACTACATAAGATTACAGCATTTTCTTCAAGCATGCGGCCTTTATAATTTCATGCTTTATTTTCAATATTAAGTTTCCTTTTTCACTCACAGGAATAAAGACACATTTGATCGAATTTGAAAGATTGCTGTATCATAATAAAAGTGTGTTATTTTAATATATTTAAGTGAATGAGATTCAGAGAAAAAAGTAACTGTTTCTTAGACAACAGTTTTACTGATGTGAAGGCCGATTGTTTACCATAAGACAACATGCTTGAGATTTTTGTATATTTATGTCATACCGTATATCTGTTCGTCTATCTATCTATCTATCTATCCATCTATCTATCTTTATATCTATTTATCCTTCTCTACATCAATCAATGAATGAATCTATCTATCTATCTATTCATCTTTATATCTATTTATCCTTCTCTACATCAATCAATGAATGAATCTATCTATCTATCTATCTATCTATCTTTATATCTATTTATCCTTCTCTACATCAATCAATGAATGAATCTATCTATCCATCTATCTATCTTTATATCTATTTATCCTTCTCTACATCAATCAATGAATGAATCTATCTATCTATCTATTTATCCTCCGCTCGAAACACCAGTGTCGTATGAAGAGAATTTAAGGTAAGATCTTCTTTATCTATGAAATGCTCCCACCGTTGAGCACTCTTTTCAATTATTCCAGCTTATCTTCAAAGTATCTATTTATCTCTTTAGATTCTTGTGATACAAAGTTTTTCTTACAAATTAATTCTCATGACATGCATGTTTCGACTAATCTTTCAGTCCTTTATAATACCTTAAAATGTCCTTTAGTTGAGCACTTTACCCATTGTTCTTACTTGAAATGAATTATCTATCTAGCCATCTATCCTTCTATCCATTTATCTGAATCGATGTCACTCAATCTTTCTCTCTCTCTCTTTTTTTACTTATTTATATTTTTTGGACTCTTTCCCTTCCCCACCCCCACCAAAAAAAACAAAACAAAAAAAAAAACCGCACACTTTAAATATTTTTTAATCATCGATGAACAAAAAATATTCCAACGAGAATTATTTCATTTGCAACTTCTTGACTTTCCACCCAAACAAATCTAGAATTTGAATGCTGAGTAAAAACAAGAAAAAAAACAACATATTCCCCAAATTAATGCTACAAACGCCATCTTCTGTAGACATATACTGACCTGCAAAAACTAGCTGCTGTCTTACCTACCAGGCCTATCCTGGAATCGTCGTGGAAACACAGCACAATGAACAAATAAAACACTCAGAACATCGGGCTACAGGAACCAAGCATCTGCACCGCTGACCTTAAAACCATGAAAAGCCTATTGAGTTTCACTAACGATTATTTGGGACTGCGTGCTGTCACAGAATAGATCTATCCCCGAGATCGAAAGTAATCACCTCCTCTTATTTTTCCTTCATTATCTTTTCAGTTTGTGGGTCATTCATCGACTTAAAATAACACTTTAGAAATTACAAGAGAGAGTCTTTATAAAGTATGTCGTGATAGTCAAAAGTGCAATATTTAATCAGGTGATGCTTGAAGATGGTGTTTGACATTTGTATGAAGAAAAAAAATTCAGTTAAATTTATAAATCCGAGTCCAAAGATATCTAATCTCGCTGAAAACGGAAAACTTCTGAGCATACAAAATGACGTCGAAAAGGGTGATATAATTATATCGACAGGATTCTCGTTTTAGTTCAGTTTAGTTGGAATACCGAAGCCATGATCATAACCTTGATGTTGCCTAAAAACCATTGCATTTTTAATTTTAAAAAAAATAAAATCATTTTACGGTACTGAAATTTTTAGCAGATACTTATAGCCATCGAATATTATTTATAGCTATAAAATATAATAAAATAACAAGTGATGCAAATCTTAATAAAAAAAATACCGCATAATTTCTTGAATCTAATAATGCTGCTACACTTTAGTAATTTGAATATCGATAGAGAAATATAGATGTTTTCTAGCATTTTAAACTGAAACGTTTAAAAAAACCTGGAAGATTTAGATCGTGGATCTTCTGTAATCTTATCGACACTTTATGAAAGATATTCAAGCTATGTCATTATTTCCTCGCCTGTGCCAAAGCCACACGTTTCAATCAACGACTTTCTTGTACTTCATGGAACTAGCGATATGGAACTGTTATACATCTGTCATATCAGTTCCATATCGCTAGTTCCATGAAGAACGAGATAGACGAAGAGAGAGAGAGAGAGAGAGAGAGAGAGAGAGAGAGAGAGAGAGAGAGAGAGAGAGAGAGAGAGAGAGAGAGAGAGAGAGAGAGAGAGAGAGAGAGAGTTTTACGTCTGCAAGAATGTACATTGGTGTGAAATTTGTGGCAAGAAAGGAAATCATAAAATGTGTATTAATTCTCCTTGTATTAATGTTAAAGGGAAAGCATGAGTTTGTATTATTACCGAAACGTTCACATGTTATTTCTTTTTTGTGCCGTAATTATAAAGTTGTGTGCAATTTCTTTTTAGACCTTATGTAGAGAAATAAAAGTATGTGTGCCAAATTACACAGTTCTATCTTTATTGCTTCATATCTAGACCAAAGACTTCTTGAACCCCCCCCCCCCCCCCCTTGTTGAAGTGGCAGCTTTTTTAGTGGTCTATTTTACTGTCAACCTCAAAATCTTTTTCACCCCTCGCTATTGAAGTCCAAATCATAATGCAGTGTTTCTCAATTATCGACAGCTTGTTTTTTATTTGTATTTGCTATGCCTTAGATCATAGTTTTAGTTGTTGTTTTTTCATCTCCCCTCCCCATTTTTTATTATTTACTTGTGTCTCTTCTTGGACTACGAAAAGAATTAGATTAAGATGATTTCTTGCGCTTTTATTACTTTTTACACTAATCTGTGAAAGTGGTCACAGCGTAAACTTGATCTCAATTACTGTCGGTAGTTGATATTTTTCAGTCCTTCCTTTAATACTGACAGAGCACTAAACTTAAAAATAAACCTTTTGGAAACTTTTTGTCCCCTTGCATTAGTTATTCAATGGGTTTATTTCAGAAAAAAAAAAACCCAACTCGTTCAAGGTGTATTGATTTTGAAAAGAGAGCAGCACTCACCAAGCTACTGGCCTGCTGGAAAACTTTTAATTATCTCCCCCAAAATATAGAGGAATAAATTTTACTGCACTTAAAACAACCAATGATTAGATACTTTTAACCTCAAATGTGGTCAATAAAACAGAACAAAAAATTATGGATTTGGCTGAAATGTTCTTAAATTTTTATTGTATTTTGTTGCAATAACATGTAGTTCAAATATTAAGACATTTTCCTTTTTAACATAAATAAATGCAATAGACATTATTTCTCGCATAAGTGGAGTAAAATAATGAAAAAATTAAAAATAAAATGAAATTTGACATCTGCATAAAAATGCGTGGTCGAAAAATATGGCAAAGCCACACCCTTAGATTTCCATTCCATCACTGACTTGTCGTCGATACACTCAACGCCCACAAATCTCTGAAATAAAAATTGTTTTATGACAATATGGATATTGAAAAAAAAAAAAACCAGGTACGTGTAAAAGAGTCATACTATATTCCAATTACTTTTTCTTGAACGAATTTTTAGTTGATGACGAAGCTAGCAAGAGGAAATAGGAATTTTTTTTTGCCTATTTCAAATTTGTCTATTTATCATCGTTAGTTCAATGACATTTTTTTCTTGCGTGAAAATCGCATGCACTAGATTTGTGTTAAAAAGTAGGTGAAGTAAGTACATAATATTTATTCTCCAAACTGTACTCGACAAAGGGCGCACTCAGTGCTGGTAGAAAGTGTTCAAAATAGCCCAGTTTCGAAGCTGGGAAAATCAGCTTCGTCAGGGTTGGGATGTGGGGCTTTGGGTGTTGTTCTTTTGTAACGAAAATTATGGGTCATTTCGGTTTTACACATCGATCAAAATGGCTTAAGATGAGGATGTTTTCATTGGGCCATATGGGCAGGAAATTGGATTCTTTTAATCATTACTTCTTACTTTATTTATTCATAATAGACGTGTAGTTTTGAGAATTGTCTAAAATATATGAATGGCATGAAAGAGAAACAAAACATCAGGTTTACGCATTGTGCAGTCATAGGGCAACAAAAAGCGCATGCGTTTCGATATTATTCATTTCCTGACTCTGCTGCCTTGAACAATCGGGTTGCATTGTGTGAGCGATTGATTGAGTCTCTGGCAGCCTGATCTGCCAGATTGCTTTGAAGAGTCGTCGGCGTAACTGGGGTGCTAAATGTTTTTCCTGCTCCCTAACCGCCGACATCCGGAGACGAATCGCCAGCCTAATGCAAGTTATATGTACACGCTGAGACTGCTCTACGGATATTCAAATTTAATGCACACCCTTGACGTTTCATCTATAATTATGTAGGGAAAAGCATTACTGTTTGAAAACTATTTGAATAAAGAACTAAAGATTAAGTAAACGGTGATACTTTTGGGAAAACTGTATGACGCAATTCAATAATTTTTTGAAAAAGATTAATATATTCTTGTATGATTTCTTGGTTTTCAATGCATTTTTTCTGTTCAAAAGTACTCCAATAAATTGTGTATGATGCAGTTTAACAGAATCAGTATTGCCACTACTATTATCTTTGTTATTGCCATTAATACCATTACTACCACTGTCTACGACCATTACTACTATTACTAATATTAATACTATCACTCCTACCATTATTATTATTACTACTACTACTACTACTACTACTACTACTACTACTACTACTACTACTACTACTACTACTACTACTACTACTACTACTACTACTACTACTACTACCACCACCACCACCACCACCACTTCTACTATTACTACATCTACTACTACTACTACTACTACTACTACTACTACTACTACTACTACTACTACTACTACTACTACTACTACTACTACTACTACTACTTCTACCATTACTAGTACTTGTGTTGCAGCTGCTGCTACTGCTTTGGTCAAGTTAAAATAGTCGTTCAGGCGCTACAGAGATGACAAATTTCGCAACCTGCTAAATGCTTTTTTTTTAAATGTTTGCAACAAAAAAGCCATATTGTTAGACTGTGTATTGCTTTAGTGCCCAGTGTACGTCGTTTTTTTATTTGGGATTTACTTAATTTTCCTTTTAGACCTAACAAAGACAGTTTCGGCCTTTAATTTGAACTTGGTTTTCTTAATCGGTTTGAAAATTGTTTCACTTGCATTTGAACGTCCAGTGTATTGTTTGTTGTTCTTTCTTCTCTTTCTCTATTCAGAGGATTATTTTTTTTATTTTTTTGTATAGTTCTTTCATAACATGGATACTTTAACCTTTTGGCATATCACACTTAACGATGATGTGGAGCTCGAACCCGCAAAGAAAGTCCCTATGGATACATTTGTTCTATCGGTTACGAGTGAGTATTTATAGTATTGGCTCATGTATAATTTAGTTTGTCCCTGTTCAAGCCAATAATTCAGACTAGTTTTGCACTATTCTGCTATACTGTGAAGGTGCTTTTTAATGTAAATTGTGTGTGTGTATATTAGCACCTTATAAGTACAGAAGTGAAACTATAAATAATCATCACTACTTAGTATTATGTGCCTGGCGAACCTCCTATGGCTGCATGCTTATCCGCAATGCAGAGTTTACACTCTCGGTCCATGTGATCAATGGAACACAAAACTCTGGTCTACTCCGTCCATCGTCCATATTACAGAAGAGTGTATGTCAAGGCGTAACACAAAAGTACCATCAACATCTCTTTATTAGTTTTAAAACCACAACGTAGGAGGCAGAAGATTTCAATTTTGACAGTGTTCCTAAAAATCAAATAAATGGAAACCATTTTTAATACTATAATAGTAGTCAAACATAAATTTCGAAAAGAGAGTAAAAAAAAGGATTAGAAATTCATAAGAAAACCGCAAGATGTAATTTTACACCATTTTAAAAAAGAGCAACCGAGAAGAACAAGCATAACAAAACGGCATGGACCTCCAGGGTTGTTTTACCTTTTTTCACTTTGTTCAACGATGCATATTCATGAGAGTACTGAGTAAGCCCGTGGGCTGCTTGTCTTACGAGGGGTTTTATTATCTACTTGCAGCCGGTGCGAAAAGGGTTAGGTATAAGCTCGCAGACATAACAATTCCTAACTTAAATAGCGCAGAGTTCCCTGGACATTTTGAGGGTCTAGTTAATTCTAAAATGCCTACGAGAAACTCAAGATCAGCAAATCTAATTTCGGCTTAAGCTAAAAGTAAATTAATCTAAAAAACTTTGAGGGAGAGGGAGGGAATGAGTGAAAGAGAACGTAATAGGAGAAAGTGGGAGAAGGTATGGAGGTTGGGAGGTTTGTAGATCAACAGTAACAATAACAACCATTTAAAAAAATGTTTTCACTCTTTCTTCTTTCAACATGATTATGATTATATTAGATGTTGCAGTTTAACTTAATTAAACTTCATAGAGCTCATAAAGAATAATTATCTACAACCATTGTAGGTTCTGAAGGGTGATTTTCATCCCTTTCTGGATTCTAACTGTTCTTTTACAGAAGCTTTCCTTTTATGCATAATGAGTTGAAACATTTTAACATTTAGATATATAATGGTGGATATAAATTATTTCAATATTTAATTTTGTTGGTTTATGGAAATCGTCTCTCAAAGACGATTGGCGGACGAAATATTATTATCTCATAAGGCCATGGCTCCTGTGGCTTATTGGCTTATTTGCAGCGTTATGCGATATCTAAATTTTTTAGAGTATACGATGGGACTTGTTTCATAAGAACAATTTTACAGAATAGAAAATGAACAATATATGATGAGTAAAGATTAAGGTGAAAATATAGGGGGAAATCATAACATTATGATTGATTATAAAATACTCGACAGCCAATATTTGTTCCAGAAAGGAAAGTTGATAATTTCATCGAAAATCGCTAGACTCGCAACAAAGGACGTGGCCTTATGCTAAAACTTAACTAAGCTTAACGACAAATTTCCTCAAATCATGTGAAGTTTCACGGAGTAATCCAAGGCAAATGTTTACAAAGGATATCCGACGGATTTCACGATTATCTTTATTTCCATTTTTTTCAAAGAATCCCAAGTATGATTCGCGTGATTGTAATAAACGCAGCCACAACAGGACAATTTAGCACTCGCGACAGTCCTCGTGGTATTCTAAAATATTGCCGACAATCACTCTTTCTAGGATCTCACTTGTAGTATCCCGAAAGGTACCAACAAAATAGTTCCCGATTCTCAACAGTGAGCTAGAGGAGACCGAGAAATAGAATTTTGCCCAGGTTCAACGGAGAATCTTTTTATTATCAATATGTTCTAGGAAAATACTGTATGAAGTTTCCTAACCAAGAAATGTGACCATGAACTTGTAAATTTGCTTTCAATTTTAGATCTGCATAAGATCTCTGAATTAAAGTGTTTTCAACGTCGACAGAGGTCAACAAGCTGAGATCAAATACGGTAGTTTTCTCTGGTCCGCTGACAAGGAACGAAAGGACTGCAGCGTGCGAGTTGTTATACGCAGTTGCTTCCTGTTTCCTTCCTACACAGTTTCCCGACAAGTTGATAGACCGATTGTCTGGCAGCCAACTATTATCACATAGAGGTGGAGATTTCTTTTCCCGCCACCAAGGTAAGCCTCATATGGTTTGGATAGGGGCTAGCCTAGTTCTATCTTCAATTTGTCTACTGTACTAGACCTTACACTGCGTGGCGAAGGCAACTACCATTCCTAAATTCGCTTTACGAAAAATAATTATTCTCCTTGTCCGGCAAGCCAAACTTAACCCTAACACTGACTTGAGATTAACCATTGACAGCGCGCATCTCAGATCAGCTGAAGATTATATGATCCGTACTCGACTTGATAAGTACATGTACCAGGTTAGATCTTCAGATAACTCAAAGGTTCACTCTGCCCGCTAGATGGCACGACTGAAATCATGCTATTGAAACGGTAGAAGAAACCAAGCCCGGGAGAACGCGGATTAAAAAGATATGAAAAGGTAGATAACCAATGGAGACCAAATATACATCATCTGCTTATGAGATATAAAACGCATGGAAGAAATATCACAGATCAATCAAAGGCAAGATCTAATCATGTTTACAGAGTATGATTCCCTTATCACCAACAAGATGGTCTTTGCAAAGATTATCTCATACTATATAACATTATAAAGACATAAATTTGTGACGTTATGAGGGAAAGGTCAATATGGGCCCATATGTATAAAAAAAAATACACAATAGCGCATTAGAGAAATCATTGACGTCGATGTCGACGTCATCGTCGCTGTTCCGTGTCACATTGGAAGTTGGAGGTCATTGCTCGCCATCATTTCTGTCCAAAGCGTTCTCTGTTGCTATAGCAACCTACATGTTCTGAGCTGTTATCCAACCAGCTTGTTCTCCTATCACGACCGCGTTTACGATCAACGTTTCCTTCCACAATTCTCTTTGTAAGCTATCGCGTCCTCTGATGACCAAAGTCTTGCGTTATTCTTTTCCTTGTCTTGATGGCTATCGCTGTCGTTCACAAAATCAACTTTGTGAGGATTTCTAAGTTTGATTTCTTTTGTTTTTCCATGAAAATCGGCAAATTCCTCTGTATGTCCACATCTCAAAATCTCTCAGTCTTCTTTCCTATGCCGTTTTCAGTGTCCAAGTTTCAAATCAAGAGGGTAGTTAACATTTTGTTAGGCGAAGTTTAGTGGCTAAGGACAGGTCATGACTGGTGAGTAGTCCAGCTACCACTAAACTTATTTTTTTTGGCAATGCCAATTCATTTTGGAATCTTTTTTTTCACACAGATCATCCTCAGTAACCAGTGCTTCTAAGTATTGAAATAAAGCTACTTGTTCAATTCTCTTATCATCTTTTATTGTTGAGATCTGTGGTATGTTACTGCTTTTGAAGAAGACCATTGTTTTGGTTGCTTGGTTTTTTTTTACGTTCCTCAACAAACCAAACTTTTCACTCTGTGTTTTTATTGCATTCAAAATTTCATGTACAGACTTCTCTTATTCAGCGAGTGTTGCAATGTTATCAGCATATCGAAGGTTCTTGATATAATTCCCACCTATCTTCCGACGTGGAAGGTTTTCAACATTCCAAAATATCATTTCTGTTTAGAGATTAAACAACCACAAGCAACAAAGCACACTCGTGACGCATTTCTCGAGCAATTTTTAGAGGATCTGATCAATGTCCATCGCCTGTAAGCACTGGATAAGTTGAGATTGTTTGACTGTATCAAAAGCTTTTGAAGAGTCTATAAGCAGGCATAGACAAATTAACTTTTCATTTCAATATACTTTTCTACAATGAGTCTGATGTTGAAAATTCTTTTCCTTGTGCCGCAATCTTTTCTGAACGCAGCTTAATCTGGCCCAACGGTGCCCTTGATTTTGGTAGGAGTTCCTTTGAGGATGATTGTTAGAGGCAGTTTGAGGGTACGGCACATGGTGTGTTACTAAGATGTTACTAGTAAATGAATCGATCGGTACTGGTTTGGACTTTAACGAAGAGAAGTGCCTGTAGATAGACTTATAATTATTCATTTTACGAATTGCCATACAATTTTAAAACGTTTATAAGCCTAGCAACCAGGAATAAATTTTATTCAAGGAAGCACTTAAAGTAGGTTGCTCTAAGTTTGTGCAGGACAGTGAAGAGCTTTGCTCTGAGATCATCCGGTGTGTCAGCCAACCAGCCCTGTACAGTTCATTACAGTTGTGTAAACACTTTGACACCAAGTTATCCCATTGCTTGAAGGGCCTTCGTCTGCATTGCCTACTTTCTGCTTTTTGTTTACTAATTGCGTGCAATGCTGATTCAACCTCAGGGTTGAGTATTTCAAGAGTCTGAATAAACTGCTGTATGTTATAATTTAGTCTGGAATCAGCGAAAAGTTCTTCGATATACTCTGTTAATTTATTTATTGACGTGTCCGTTTTAAACAGAAGGCCTCCGTCTTTGCTCCTTGTACACCCGCTAGCAATCGATTTTTTATATGATCTTTTTTATTTCTTTGTGAGCGTTTTCATTTCTTGAAACACAACTTTGCAATGGTGGGTTGTTTGTTTTTTCTTGTTTTGTTGTTGTTTTTTGCCAAATATTCATTTATCTGACATTTTCATTAGTTTTCTTAAATTTTTTTTCTTTATTTCCTTGACTTTTGTTGATCTTTGCCTTTAAGAGTCCCCCTTACTTACATAAGGTCGAGGATGTCTTAGGTCATCGAAAGTGATTTGGCCTCTCATTTACATTTTGGCAGCAGCGACTCTTCTTATATCTCGCTGACTGCTCTTCTGAGACATTTGCATCTATGATAAACTGATTTAAGGAAATCACCAACCACAAAATGATAAATTGTTAGCATAGAAGTGAATTTTGAGGAGCATAATTATTGCTAAATTTACATAAGAAAAGATTTTGAAATGCGTCGCATAACAGAAAAAAGGAAAATAGATGACGAATGTATTATGTGATACAGACAAAATACACGTACATGTAAATGTGCAATGAACATAACACAAAATGTAAGACCCAGATACATTAGGTCAAATATATATACATTCAAAAGCATTGATCACGAGTTTATAAGGGAGGACAAAATAAAAAAAAGATCAGCGAAAACAGAAAAAAAAACAACTAATTACTGCAATCTGAGCCGTTAAAACAAATGAAAAAAAGAGAAAGTATCTTTTTAATTCAAATTTCCATGGGAGCTAATCCTTCTCTCTTTTTTGGAATTGCTAAGACAACAGGGATTTTATTCAGGAGCGTTATGGCGAAAATTTGCTTCTGTGAGGAGCAAGGCATATCTTGGGTCATTTAACTGCTACACCTGACCCTTACAAAATAATGTTTTAACCTTAACAATTACTACTGCAACAGTTGTAGTCAACTTTTCTAATGGTCCAGGACTAAAGCAAGGAAGCAGACGTAAGATGATTTTATCATTTGAAATTATGCGAGCATAGAAGATTTAAAATCATCAATATTTAGGCGGAACGTTACATTATTATGTGATTTTTTTTTATTTTCATAGTGCAATTTTACACAAAAAAAGTATAGCTAGCTGTCAAACTCTTAAGTCTATGCTAAAACAAAACAAAATCATTAGCTTTGTCGTAATTCATATATAAAACTAGTCATTTCGTTCCATCGAATTTCAAAGATATATAAAAAAAAATGTGTAATTGTTTGTAAACTTTTTTGTTGTTTACCCTTCAGCTTGTATCTAACATTGGCCATCTTAGAATAAGCAACAAAAGCATTGTCTTTTTTCATTGCGAATTCTTCATGTATTATCAAACTAATATACAATTAATTGATATATATATATATATATATATATATATATATATATATATATATATATATATATAAGACAGACAGTCAGAGACAGCAGACTGGGGCAAATGATACGATTTCCCCGATATTTTATCTTCTTACATTTTCTGTCAATATTTCTGAACTAAACAGCGTATAAAGAACTATTTGCTTAGTGGCTCATCTGTTGGATGATCCAATGACATATACACATATCGCACCGATTCCCTAACAGAGGTCCTAGACATTGCCAGACCAGACACATGAAAGTGTTGGTCAGTTGCGGATCCCGGCTTCGTCCAGTAGCTCCAGCCGAAAGGATTCGCCACGAAAGGGAGGCAGTCTCCAAACCACCAGCCGGCCTGAGCTAGCTGAGCACAGTTCCTGGCACTCGTCTTGTCTTGGTCATTGTCCGCTGTTGAGAAGCGGATGTTCCTTTGGGAAAATAACACGTCGTCCAACCAGAAACCAGAAGTGCTTCCCCTCACGTTTAAAGATCGGAGTCCAACGTGTATGAATAGCCAAGGCTGGAAGAAGCCACCACGAAATTGTAATGCGCGACGCACAATTCACCCAAGGCAGTGCTGGAGTTAAAGTTGACTGTCAAACGCACCTTGATAGAGTAAGAATAATAAAATATGATGATAGGACCGAAAGATTGAGTAGAACTGAGAAAGACAGAGAGAGAAAGAGAGGGAGGGATTGGGGGGGGGGGGGGGATGAGGAAGACAAATGGAAATAAAACGAAGATAATTTCTGCAACTGGTGTAAGATTTTGGAATAATTATTATAAGGATGTGATAATCATAACAGTAAATAATAATAATAATAATAATAATAATAATAATAATAATAATAATAATAATAATAATAATAAGAAGAAGAAGAAGAAGAAGAAGAAGAAGAAGAAGAAGAAGAAGAAGAAGAAACGATAACAATATTAACATCATCACAATAGTAATAATACAAAATCAACTACAAAAACAATAATAAATTAATAATTATGATGATAATGATGTTGTTGATGATGATGATGATGATGATAATAATAATAATAATAATAATAATAATAATAATAATAATAATAATAATAATAATAATAATAATAATAATAATAATAATAATAATAATAATAATAATAATAATAATTATGATCTGCTCTCTTGATAATGAAGTTAGGCGATATATGAGGACCATCTAACCGAGCATTTCTGGACCACCTAGGGTACGCAAATTTGACGTAAAGTTGTAAATTACCCTAAAGATATTGGCCCGGTTCTATGAAGGGCTCCTAACTCTAGGAATGATCCTAACTTCCACTAGTCCCTCACTAGTCCCTCTCTAGTCTCTTCTCAAAATTAGGTCCGTTCTATGAAGAAAAATGTGAACTTAAGATCAAACTTTTGCCCTAAAATGACGCGATTTAGGTGCAAGATTTAGGAGTGGGTCTACCTCGTCCTAACTTGAGTTATGTGCACAAAATCTTTCCGTCGAAAAAGCCGCCAAAGATCTAATTTCGACAGCTCGATTCGAATTGAAATGGGTTTGTTTCTTCGTTCTTATTTATGCAATTTGCTATTGAAATGAGCCAAAACAAAATTTCCACGTGTATAAATCTAGATTTATGTGCTTAAATAGAATAGTCTCACTGAAAACAAAAAAAGTGGACTTTTAAATACACCGTATAACTCAAAGATCCAAAAGGTACTATAAAAGTATAAAGAGCGGAGCATGCAATCTGTAATCAGACTTATAGGCACACTTCCAGCGTAAAATTGTTCTCGTGTAGACACTATCTACAACATATTTTACAATGAAAGTATTTTAAAAATTGTGTATGAATATTCAACATTTCTCGGCATGCTTTTAACTCCAACAAGAAGCAGCAGTAGGAATTAGTTGTGATAACAGATGCGGGGGCAGCAGTAGTGATGGTGGTGGTAGTAGTAGTAGTAGTAGTAGTAGTAGTAGTAGTAGTAGTGGTGGTGGTGGTAGTAGTAGTAGTAGTAGTAGTAGTAGTAGTAGTAGTAGTAGTAGTAGTAGTAGTAGTAGTAGTAGTAGTAGTAGTAGTAGCATTAGTAGTAGAAGCAGGAGAAGTATTAGTAACAGTGGTAGTAGTAGTAGTAGTAGTAGTAGTAGTAGTAGTAGTAGTAGTAGTAGTAGTAGTAGTAGTAGTATTAGTGACATTGGTAGTAGTAGTAGTAGTAGTAGTAGTAGTAGTAGTAGTAGTAGTAGTAGTAGTAGTAGTAGTAGTAGTAGTAGTAGTAGTAGTAGTAGTAGTAGTAGTAGTAGTAGTAGTAGTAGTAGTAGTAGTAGTAGTAGTTGTTGTTGTTGTTGTTGTTGTTGTTGTTGTTGTTGTTGTTGTTGTAATAGTAGTGTATTATAGTAATAGTAGTAACAATGGTAGTGGTTGTAATTTCTGACTGAGCTCATGCACTAAAATCGCGCAAGAAACACCTGTTTTCCTAGTAATACGCGTTAGAGACTTGGGATGCTTTCTACTTACTAACTACTATGGCAAGTTTCAAGTCTTGCTTTTACGGGTTTTTTTTTTTTTTAAGTATTTTCAAGAAATTCCTTGATACCTCGGAAAGCCAAAATTTACTATAAGGGGTCGAGAGGTTACTTGCACTCCCATAGAAAACGTGGCGTCGTCAAAGTATGATGCAAAGTGTAAAAGTAAGCGGTTGATCAGCTTTGCTGTTCTAAACCAAAATCTAGTCTATATTTTAATTTCAATCTCTAATTCATGGAGGTTTTAATATTTTATATCTCTTTTCTTATCTTTATTTAGTTTTAGGCTGAAATCAATAAATACTAATATCAACTTTTATTATTACTATCATTATCCTAGTCATTGTAAGCATTACCATCATTATCATGTTTGTTGAGTTCAGGAAAGCCTTTCTACGAACATATACCAAATCGTAAATTTTTAAAAGACAAATAGCTGTGAACATTAGCGAGATGCTTAAGCACCATTTCTTATTTTTGCTTACGACAAAAAGAGTGTGTCGAGTTGATTGATAGATAGATAAATTAAAGTGGACTGACCATTTCTTTCTTTCTCAATTTCATTTGTTTCAGAACCGCTTCGTGTTTACATATACTTTCTATTTAGATCATATTGCTGTCTTCCGCTATGTATTATGATTTTTTTTCTAATAAACGAGTCAATAATTTCATTACATTATCAATGTTGTTAAATGTAGATCAAAATTGCTATTAGTTTACTGCATACAGAATTGAATAATGCAAGACTGAGTTTGGTTATGATATTATGGATTCCTGCCCCCACGGAAGATTCGAGTTTTTTGGTTACTTTTGGATGAAACATCAACGACACCTAAGTCGTCAAATTCGTTTTGCTCAAATTCTACTCACTTTATGATTTCTTCCATCCGCAGTATACTTGTGCAGGTTTTCTAGGCCGATCCAGTAATCGTCTGGCCCGAACCGAAATCCCGACACGTAGTCATTGTAGGAGAGGTCAGAATCGAAACTTCCTGTACTTCTCATGAAATCAAAAGATGCTTGTGTGGAATACCACTCTCTGAGATGGCATGTTGTGCGGAAAAACACAGAGCCGTCCCCAAGGAGGTCTATGTTGAGCGCGTGTGTCCCACTCGCATAGTTATTGTCGTAGAGATCAAGGCAAGATGTGGCAGCTCTCTCGCAGCGATCACCAATGTAACCTCCAGTCGACCTGCAATCACAGTCGTCTTCGACGCTGAGCACCCCATTGTGTTCACACAGGGGTGGTTCTGTGGTTTGTTTGGTTGTCGTTGGTGGTTCTGTGGTTTGTGTGGTTGTCGTCGGTGGTTCTGTGGTCGGTACCTCTGATGTTTTTTCTGCAACCCTCCCATAATATCTGAAATTTGAGTCCTTCGGGGCGCACAGAGGGTTGTGGTTGCAGGATCCTCCAAGGTAACAAGCATCGCCCGGGCTGTATATGAGAACGCTGAGACATGCACTGTTAAGACTACAGGCTAGAAAACAGCCGATTCTGCTGCGACTGTTAGGCTCCTGTGTAAAGCAACCTTTATCTATCAGATCTTGGGCGTGGCACACCGCCTGCTCCTGATATTTGGAATCCAGAGTATGTACACATTTCAACATGATGATAAACAATAAAGAAAAACAGTAATATAGATCGGTTTTCATCGTTATCTCTAAGTCGCTTCAGTACCAAACTATTAACAACATACAGATAATCCTGGGCATCATCTGATGTAAATGTTGCAGTTGTGATGCAAATCAACAAAAGTTTGGATAGGAGAAATTTGATTTGGCATGAAAGCTTCTCTTAGTTACTTTAGTCTTCGACTGGAAGCTCAGTGTAAATCCACCAGAGAATAACTGGTTACTCACAATGAAATATCTGCAGAAAAAAAGACCAAAACAACAGATTCATGCTAAAGTATTAATCATGAAACTTAAAATTCTGCGGGCTTTTTTTAAACTTTTGAAGTTTTTTTCCTTTAAAATGATATGTTTGCAAGATTCAAAATACTAGATTTACACCTTAACAGACACCCCATAGAAAGACCATGGACACTAGGTGTTTTTTTTTTTTTATTAATTCTTTGGCAATACATACTGATCCTTTACTGTGTTATTTTTGTAAATGTGTAAAGATATAATTAAATTCTCATTTTTAACAAATGGGTATTAAGAATTCACGCAAGACATTGCACCGTTAATTCATTTTTATTTTTTTTAAAACCTTTAGTTTTTATCCACATAGCCATAAAAAACCCGCCAGATGAGATGTAGTCCACGCACCCGCCGTGATGGAAGTGGCATCCATGATGGAAGGAAGGTATATCCTAGCAGTAGCTTTCGGCATTCGCATTTCGCAATTAACATAAAAAGACCTTGATATCTTTTTCTTTGGAAATGAAAGGCATTATGCCAACATCCTATGAAGTTGTTTTAGGGACCAAAATCGATAAGATCAAGTTTTTTCAAAGATAGCCTTGTTCCGATACAAAATTCAGAATCGTTTACGTCGCCATGCACGTTTACGTCGCCATTTTGAAAGTAAAATGTGGCCATCAGATGCTTTGTTATTGAACCTATATTTTTTCTAATACCACCGCTATGGTCAAATGATATAGTATCGGCAAAAAGTCTTCCTAGACTGCATCACTCATAGCTCGTTATGAGCGTTATCTGTACCAATAGACAATATTCATAAAAGTGATATTATTGTTCTTTAATCGGCGCAACATTTGTTGCTCTATCCCCAAGTAGCATTATAAGTACTAGCAAGATTGAGAGGTTGCGGATTTTATTTTGATATCTCTATGGATCGGTTGAACGAATCTCTAAATACGTTGCGAAAATAGCTGTTTTCTAGCAGTGCGTTTAAAATTTTCACCTTTATGATAGTTTGATTACAGTTCAAATTTATCTGCAGAAATAGAGAGAGAGAGAGAGAGAGAGAGAGAGAGAGAGAGAGAGAGAGAGAGAGAGAGAGAGAGAGAGAGAGAGAGAGAGAGAGAGAAAGAAGAGGGTCAAAAACTGGGAGAGTGTGAAAGAGAAAAATGTATAAATATATATTTAAAGAGAGAGAGGAGAAGTGAAAAAAAGAGAACATGAATTAAAGACAAAGAGAGAAGAGACAGAGACAGAGAGAGAGAGGCAGAGACCAAGAGAGAGAGAGAGACAGAGACAGAGACAGAGACAGAGAGAGAGACAGAGACAGACAGACAGAGGCAGAGACCAAGAGAGAGAGAGAGAGAGAGAGAGAGAGAGAGAGAGAGAGAGAGAGAGAGAGAGAGAGAGAGAGAGAGAGAGAGAGAACTTGAAATTAAACAAAAAAACAGGCCATTCTTTCTTTTCTTTTTTTTTTCAAGTAGTTTTCACTCATGATTTATACACCATTATCACTGAGTTTTATTCTTGCTGAAGGAGCCAACATTTACAAAATTATTTTAAATTCAAAATACATGCAAGAATTCTGAAGACAATTAAGAAAAGTGTAAGGGTTATCACAAAATTTTTTTCTTAATTCAATACAATAAACTTATAAAAAAAATTTTGAAAAATGTTATGCATGATAACGATCCACTTGTTTTTTTTTTTTCTACGCTAAGTTTCGAAAGATGGATTACAAGAACAAAAAAGGAAAATGCTCTTTCAAGAAGCATTTAACTTTGCACGGCCTTTAATGAATAATAGGAAATATTTTCTAATTCAGATATTTGAAAGTTGGAAACAAAATAAAGTTTCACCCAAAATTAAGATATTTAAAGGAAGTTCACTGAACGAACCTCTTAACTTCATCCAATAACATTATTCTGTCTTATTTTCTGCACACCTGCCGGTAACTAGACGCTTCGCCATGACAACGGTAAAGAGTCGTACCTGTACCTAGTACTCAAAGTTAGATCTTGATCTAGATTCTGGAACGCGTCCCAGAACAAAAATTAACAAACTTTAAAAGATGAACTTATTGATGATGATCCTTACAAAAAGTTCGCAGAATATTGGCAGATTATTGTTTGCGTCTAAAAAGAATCAACTTTTGAAACCTTTTGTTGAAACTTATTGTGAAATGCGAATGCGATCGTCCCAAGCTCTTCTGATCAATTTCATCGTGAATGTCTAGATACGGTATTTTATGTCACTTTGCTTCACGGGAAACCAAGCTTAATTACTTTTTTTTTAGTTTGTCATTGGTGATGTTCATTTGATTGAAGCCACAGTTGATTGAATTTGACAGATTGTAGTCACCTATATCCCAGTAAAATTGTGTACTTTTTATCATATATATTTTAATAAGATAGACCATCTTATTGTTTGATGGAATGTTTAATGAGACAACCATTTCTTTGAATACTAATGCTTAAAGCAATTTACAAAAATTCTCCAATATACCCGTAACACCTGTATACTTTTTCCAACTCACATTCCAGAGAATACTTGTCACTCTAGCGCGCTGACAATATCTTCCACTGCCTACGGTCTAGAAGCCGATTCTCTTAAGAATTTTTGCCTTAGACTTAATGTATGCCGGGCTTAGATAAAATTTAAAATTCCGACATTCTGCCTCAAAAGTTGAGTGGGTACCATAGTTATGGTCATCAAACTCCAGGTCTTTGTGTTTTAAATTCTTACCGCCTGCATCCTCTCTCTCTCTCTCTCTCTCTCTCTCTCTCTCTCTCTCTCTCTCTCTCTCTCTCTCTCTCTCTCTCTCTCTCTCTCTCTCACTCTCTCACTCTCAGTCTCTCTCTCTCCTTCTCTCTTTCTCTTTCTTACTATCGCACCTGTCTATTTATCTCTCTGTCACCTCCCTCCCTCTTTCTCAAACTAGGGAGATATATTTTTGATATTCATGAAAAGAATTAATTTTGGCAAATACTAATTAAAAATGGACGTCTTGGTCTTTTCCCTCAACAAATCTAGAGTTTAAAGTTAGAGAAACCAAGCATTGAATAAACGCTTAACCTACACACTCTGTCCTCTGTAACCACTTACTGTTGTGCCACTTACAGCTTTCTTGTCAGCCAGGCCTATCCTACAATCTCTGTAGCAACACAGCGTAACGGACAATAAACATGTGAGCGCTCAAAATTGCGGCCTTAAATAGCCTCGGCATCTGCGTTGTTGATCTCCTTAAGATAACAAAAGGCCTGTCGAGTTTCACTAACGATCCTATGGGACTGCGTGCAGTCATAGAATAAATTTGTCCGCGAGATCGAAACTTGTTGCATCCTTTTTCATTCCTTCATCATTTTCTAACTTTTGTGGGCCGTTTATTGACTTAAAACCAAAGCCTAAATAGTAACATTATTTAACATTATCAAATCCTGCGACGCATCAAGATGGTGTTTGATGTTTGCATAAAAAAAATGCAATCGAAATTATAGA
This sequence comes from Elysia crispata, assembly GCA_033675545.1. Lineage (NCBI taxonomy): Eukaryota > Metazoa > Mollusca > Gastropoda > Plakobranchidae > Elysia > Elysia crispata. The sequence goes on from JAWDGP010008010.1 coordinate 427,378, forward strand.
TCAGAATGTAAAGACGTCTCGACTCGCTTAAAAAAGAAAGCCTGAAAACTTTAGGGCATACAAAGATCCATAGATTCGTGATATAAATTGATAGAACTTTGATTTTAGTTCAATGTTCTTGGATTCCTGAGAGCCCTTCTTCAAAAACCTTGATGTTGTCCTAAGATCAAAGTCTCCCAGTAATTGGATTGAGTAAATATTTTTTGCAATCGAGCCACAATAAGCATTAGTTGGAATATTATTTATTGTTATAAAACAAGCCATGCCAATCTTTATAAGAAAAATCAATAAGTTCTTTAATCTGATATGCTGCTAAATTTAATGAATATGAATATCGATAGTGGTATAAGGGTTTTCCAGCATTTTTAATACCGGTATTGCAAAGCTTCAAAGAAACTAGAAGCCTTAAATTTTCATGTAGTAGTAATAAATTGTAACACAATCAACACTTTATGAAAGTTAAACGACTCTTGACTTGATTCAGTTAAGCAATGTAATTATTTACTTTCGTCTAAAATCGAATTCGTAATCTGCCTATAATACACCTTTAAGATTCGCTATTTCTTAAACTTCAGAAAAGTATGGACATTTTTTGCCTTTACTTCTTGTTGATTTTAGTATTACGGCTACATTTATGGGCCCAATTTACAGAGTGAAAGGTTTTCTGTTCACAGTATAAGCCTCTATCTCCAATACGTTTTCTCCTCAGCTTAAGATATTGCCGCTAACAATTTTAATTATGAAGAACATTAATTTCAAGAAGTTTGAGCTATTCCTCTCAAACTTATGAGCACATTGAGTTGACGGCAAAATGTATTTGGCGTTTCAAGAAATATTCAGTGTAAAAATCTTGAGAAAAACATCTCTATGATTAAGTCGTTCTGTCTTATTCTGAGAAAAGTCTACGAACTCTGTAAAAAGCTTGATTCATTGTTTCAGCACAGCCTATGATTTTATAGATGAGAGAGGGTTAACCAGATTTATAGTCTAACTGCTTGCCAATTTTTTTTTTTTTTTTTGCAAGAACTCTTTCAAGTCACTGGTTTGTCAAAAATCCCCAAGGAATTTGGTGGGCTTGAAATTTTGTACTGAAAGTAATCATCGTCCTCTGGTCTTCATGTTGAAAGACCGTCAACAAGTTTCACCCTTCATGAGATGGGTGCTGTTGGAGGGATTTTTCCAGTTACATATAGCTCAGACTGAGAGCTCTCAAAGAGCTAACGTGGACATCTTCACCAGGATCTTCTTAATATTGTCGTTGGATTGCTGAAATACTGGATTTGATGATCGTGATTCTTGCTTGATTGATAGTTTCTCAAAAATGCAAACACTTCGTCGCTGGGTCACAGACAATCGTGCACTTGATGAATTAGATCTCAAGAATAATTCAATTATTTTCTTGCAATGCGACACTAGAATGACTTTCACTATTCTGAAAAGATCATTCTAAAGCATCTATCATTCTCTAACTATATTCTACTTTTGGTCGGCCATAAACTGTTTTGAATCCAGCGCTATTTATTAAGGTCGACCAAAAATTGTTTTGATTGTATGTGCGATACATTATCACAGTATACTGGGAATGCTTCTTGCAATGCTATCTATTATGTATCCATTCTCATAACAAGCATAATGGTTCCTTTTTTCGAGAAAGAGAAAGATATCGATGTTTTGAGGAGGGAAATGATAAAATCAAATGTCCTTTCTTCTCAATGCCACACATATGCAAATGATGTGTGTGCTGATCGACCTGAGTTTCTTCACGTTTTCAAATCGAATTTTCTCAAATAGCTTTTGCTTGGCTTTTTTTTTTTTCGTGGAATAAGATCTAACTTTTCCTTTCTGAGAGCCTAACGCTCTGACCTGGATTCGCTCTAGCGGCAGTTTCGCTCTGGATTTATAGAGGTGTTCTATATCTTGTATTAATAGATCTCCTTAGATTTCTGGCACACTGTTCGTAATTTACAGATTGAGTGATTCCCTTTGATTATAGCATCACGTAAAACGTGCTGAGCTGCTCTAGTCTTTCATTCCGCGCCTTCTGTTTAGTTAGAAATATTTTAAAATTCGTTGATTTACTGTGTTTTACCATTAGATTTTTTGTAATTGAGTTTTTTGTTTTTTTTTTTTGTTTCATGTTCCTCTGCCTTTAGATCACTTTTTTTAACCTCATAACTTCTTTTTTATATTTGTGTTGGCTCAATGCTTTCTAACGAGGAAAGAAAACACTGATGATAGAAATAATTGTAAAAATAAAGGAAACAATTGAATGAAATATTTAACATTGGATATGCTGCAGACGAAGCCAGACTGGTTGATGCTCTTTACGTTCTGAAGAGGCTTTGTGTCGCGGTTATTGTATGGGGCTTATAAGGCCCGATCGTGTGGAGTTTCGTCTCCGCATTGGATGAAATTTTCTTTCAAGATCGAACACTGAATAGCTTTTGTGATCAAAGAAATTTAAAGCAAAAATCTTCATAATCATCACCCTTGGGACGACTGAAATCATAAAAGAATTCAAGTTTTCATATTTTTTTTTTTATTTCTTCTATTTTCTTAGTAAAATTTCTGCAATACCAATATTATTGTAAAGGCAGTTTATAATGTTGAACTTAGTCTGCAAGCAATAAAAGCCTTGATGTCACTTCCCCTTAACAACTATTGTTTATTTTAGTACCCTTGAACAACCAGTCTCCTAAATGAACGAAAAACATTCGGACAGGCTTCCCCTGATGTAAGTAAATTTTAGAACTTGATTTAGCAGTTTGCGACGGATTAGAGATAATACAGGCTGACCTCTTTTGTTCTCTGCTTGTTTAGAGCCACCGGTGGCATCACACTTTTTCTTCCTGTTAGAGTGAAAAAATTAACATAATTATATAACCCATTGATAAACTTAACTAACTGGTTTCGACCTAGAGGTTGGCTGATCCAATTCTTCTACTCTCATGCCATTGGGAAGATGTTTGGTTTGTCTTACTTTCCTTTGGGGTTCTGTGCCACAGGTCCATAAATCTTGTGCTTTGTGTAATACTCGGCTTACCTTGGTGATAAAGACATAAGTCGGCTTCAATCGGGCCGTCCTTTCTTCGTTAGCTTGGAAGACTTTGTGAATTGGCGTGTAAGTCCCTTTTTCCCGTTTTCATACACATGAAAATGCCTTTCTAATTCATTATATTTCCACTTTTATACGGTTTATAGATGATATATTTTGCTAAGACTCTTTACATCAAATGTGTGTGTCAGTTTTCAATGGTCTATGTTTCCCCCAACTTCAAAATCTTTTACATCTGTTGTAGCCATTGAAATCACACCACATCGTTTATTAATGGTCTCATATTATCTTGCGTTACTTATTTAACATGGTTTCTTCGGATATTTTTTTTTTTGTTCTTGCTACGTCTCATAGTTTTAAATTCTGGTTTTACTGGTTCTTCATTCTGCCCACCATTCTTTTTCCTCCTTTTTCGCCATTATCATAAGTCGATTTTTGGGTGAAGCAGAGATCTAGATCGAGACAACTTCTTGCGATAGTGTTTTAGTTTTTTGATTTTTTCCGAAAGTATGCCGATTCGTGACCTTCATCTTAGCTTTTGTCTATAGAGTCCACCCATAGGCCTAGGGGAGAAATGTGCCACATCGCTTCATTCTGAAACAGATCTTTAAGCAATTCATGGTCGCCCTCTTTCGCATTGTTAGATTTACTAGTTTCAGAAAAGAAAGCATCACTCATTCAGATAGACACCTGCCTGAAGAGCCCAGACTAAATAACTTTGACAATTCCAAGTAAGGTAGTGTGGATAAAGAGCTCTTTCTCTCTCTCTCTCTCTCTCTCTCTCTCTCTCTCTCTCTCTCTCTCTCTCTCTCTCTCTCTCTCTCTCTCTCTCTGGGTTTTAACAAAGTTTGTATTGAAAGTTGTTTCTCGAAGTATAAATTTTTTTTAAATCGTATCTATTTAGGTACTGAATAGGGTTTGCTAACCGCTAAACCCCGTTCTCCGGGTTTGGAGCAAGGTTACGCCAACTTGGTTTTTCCCGCTGGCGAGATCAAAGTACTATCCAAAACTGTTCTAAGACCTTTTTAAACGCCCATAACAAAGTTATGAATTCCTGCAGAAAAAAAAAAACCGTCTATGCTTAAGGCCGAAGATATACTAAGCCCGTGTGTTTGTGACCTGCACATTGTGATATACTAAGCCCGTGTGTTAGTGACCTGCACATTGAAGACGGTTAAGGGATACGAAATCAAACGTAAACTGCGCCCGGCCATTTTCGCCGTCGCAATGAGCAAGCACGAGTTTGCTTTACATGCCACTAAACGCTTTGCTGTTACCGTAAGTAGAGAACAACAGCGCCAATAACAGCAGTTAAATTCTAATTATTGTGCTCACCTTGAGATTCAATTTCTTCTAATCCCACCTACAGCTTCCCGACATCTCTGCTGCTTTACTTCTCCATGCTAGCTTTATCATGATGTTGGCCGAGATTACACTGCGGTGATGAGAGGTTCTTATCTTGGCGGAAATGAGGCTCTGGCTTGAAGTCAACGCGCACATCGAGAATCACTAGGTACGATATTATTACAGCACTGTCTTTTGGAAACTTGAAACGGACTTAGAATGAAGACAATGCTTAGGCTTGGGTGTGTTGTTTCCCCTTGAACCAGAAACCTTCATCCCTGGTATTTCATGTGTTTGTGTATTTTATATGTTCATAAAAATAATTTAATTTTTTTTAAAAACACGTTAAAAATTGTAAACTCAATGCAACCGGGGTTTTTAGAGCGCGCTGAAATCAAATCTGACCATTAAAAAACGATTTAATGCATATTTTCACTTTCAAGTTTTTTAAATTTTATATCCCTCCAGGAGCTAGAGACATTTCCGGCCCTCCGGTAGCCTGTCTTGAAGGTAGAATGCCGCACGCTGAACTTCAATTGGACAGTTGGCTTCAAGGCGGATACAGTATGATCAGTCCGTCATCTCTCTATCCTATTTTGTACTTTAGTCATGCTCGGTTTTTTTCCTCCGCGTGTTGGTTTCAACCCGGGCTTAGTATATCTTCACCCTTACTCTGCCTTGAGGGATTTCATAGTTGCTCATTTATTTAAACCTACAGGGTAATGAATGTCTATAAAAAAATTATAAATATATATGGATTCTACAAAATTAGCTAACTGTTCTCATTACATCCCTGTTATATAGATTGCATATAAGTCCTAAAAGGCATGTAGACCATAGTCTACACACAATAATGTAAAATTATGTATATTATTTTCTCTGCTGTCTTTGTGCTTTTTGTCTTTAGGCCAGTAAAGAATACATAAAAACAAAAGCTTATTTTCCTCATTTGTCCACTTCTTAGGCGGCATTTTTGTTCAATGTTTGATTTAATCAATTTAAAAACGCTTTTTGTTGAAGAGTTTAGATTATCTCAGATATTCCGCCTAAATAAGTGAGTATAATATTTTGAGGTTGTTGCGATGGATCTGAATTTCTCGGCTTAAAGTCTTTGTATTAATGATAAGCTACCTTTTTTCATTTGTACTCATTAATTTATAGTATTATAACATTTAAAAATCAAGATACCTTTCTTCCTTCACTTCTCTTCCCCCCCCCTCTCTCTCTCTCTCTCTCTCTCTCTCTCTCTCTCTCTCTCTCTCTCTCTCTCTCTCTCTCTCTCTCTCTCTCTCTCTCTGTCTGTCTTCCTCTCTCTTCTCTTCTTTTTTCTCTCTTTATCTTTCTCTTTCTCTATCCCTCTGTCCCTCTTTTCTCCTCTCTATCACTCTCTAAGACAATTATACCAATGCTCTTTACTTTTATTCTAAGTATTTTTCTATTCAGATTCCTAAAGGTGATGCAAAGAATATATCTGAATGCAGGACTTTAATGCTTAGTTATAACCAGTACATACCAGTTTTCGAGAATGTTAGAGATCGATTTTGATAGAAGCATTTTATGATAATTATGGTCTCTAAACGGCCTTTCAGCGCACCATCGAATCTTGGAACAGTAGAGATCAATCGCCAATGAGAATCAATCATTTTTATCAAAAAGTATACTTAGTTCGGTAGCATTGCAATTAATTCTATGAGCAAATTTACAAAATACATCGCCTTTTTTTTTCAATTTCAGCAGCATAATAGAGAAAACCTCAATTGTTACCACGCCCTAGCCATACTGCTCATTACAGTTATTTCAACCAACTACCGCTAAACAAAAAAAAATGGAGGAGAAAAGACAAAAAGACGATTCAGAATTTGAAGACTCGTAGATTCACATGCCTTTGGAGAGAAACTTCGATTTCAGATAGAGTTTCATCGTTCGATGTAACCATAGCACGGATATAATAGTAGTATTGGCAGTGACGGCATCAAAGTCGTGAGAAGCGACTGAATAAACGGACCGAAGTTGTAAGGGGTAAAGTGAATTGCCCCGAAGCCGGATGATGGAAAGCCTCTTAAAGGCATGAAGACATTGTTTGCTAAACTAGATTGAAATAAATTTCATTTTCACGCCGTGACAAAGCACTTTGTTTTGTTTCCTCATTTGATCGTGTATGAAATACATATGATGCATTCTTCACTCATGGTAGAAATACATATGATACATTCTTCACTCATGGTAGAGATACATATGATGCATTCTTCACTCATGGTAGAAATACATATGATGCATTCTTCACTCATGGTAGAGATACATATGATGCATTCTTCACTCATGGTAGAGATACATATGATGCATTCTTCACTCATGGTAGAGATACATATGATGCATTCTTCACTCATGGTAGAGATACATATGATGCATTCTTCACTCATGGTAGAGATACATATGATGCATTCTTCACTCATGGTAGAGATACATATGATGCATTCTTCACTCATGGTAGAGATACATATGATGCATTCTTCACTCATGGTAGAGATACATATGATGCATTCTTCACTCATGGTAGAGATACATATGATGCATTCTTCACTCATGGTAGAGATACATATGACGCATTCTTCACTCATGGTAGAGTTAGCACTCCTTGACTAGTTAAAAAAAAAAAAAAGAAACTCAATACCCGATACAAGTAACGACATTAGATGTTGAAGTATGAGTACCTGGTGTGAGAATCAAATAAATAAATAAATAACAACTATATTCAAAAATAAAATAAGAAAAAAATAGTGAGACAACGAATATGGGGCCAGAAAGAGACAGAAGGATAGAGAGAGAAAAGAGGGAGGTGAGCGGGCAAGAAAGAGGGACATTCAAAGACATAAAGATATAAGTTTATGGTAGGGACAGAAAAAGAGAGGGGAAGATCACCAGAAGAGTGATGGAGAGAAATTGAGGAAACAAACAGAGAGGAAAATTGAGTATGTCGAGAATTTCAAGTCTATGTGGCATTAGCAACTGAAATAAGAATGAGAGCAAACAACATGGCTTGAGACTCATCTTATTTGGCACTAAAATTTGTGCTCTTGAGAGTTAAAGATACTTATAGTGTTAGATCAGTTTAGTTAAACTCGCCACCACTCAAAGATCATGAATCTCATGTGAAAAATATCTTTAAACTTTAACTTCTGTATCTTGAAGGTCTAAAAGCTATATTTTATATGTTCTATGCCTTTCTCTCTCTCTCTCTCTCTCTCTCTCTCTCTCTCTCTCTCTCTCTCTCTCTCTCTCTCTCTCTCTCTCTCTCTCTCTCTCTCTCTCTCTCGCTCTCTGTGTGTGTCTCTCTCACTCTTTATCTTCCTATCGTTTATTTTCAATATGTCATAAATTGATTCATTGCTATTGTTTTTTATTGTTGTTTTTAGTTTTGTTTTGTTTTTGTTTTCCTTCTTTTCTTTGGGTCATCTATTTTCTAATTCCATATTTGTCGAAACACAACCAGCAAACAAATTCTTAGCTCCCTCTTATACCCATTTCAATTGAAACAACCCACAAATTTCAGAAATTGCCTAAAACAAAGTGAAACGTAAAGAATCAATCACATGATCACTCGTTATCTAGCGAGTTGAGCTGAGTCCTCACAGTTCAGATATGTAGGAGTAACTAAACTCCACCTTCACTGTGGAGGAGTGTTTGGCTTTGTTCCGCAGTGGGTTCCAGACTGGTTGTTCAGTGTATGCTCACTGCACTTTTTATCAATGATTTGTACCAGCAAAGAATATTCTAAGTAAACGAATTTGAATTAAAACGCTTTGTTCTGTCATAATAAACTGTCTCCACCCCAATATAATAGACCATAACAATAACAAATGCACAAAGAATATAAAACAACATACACTATTTTTCACATTAATTTTTATGGTGGATATCGAAGTAGCTCAGCTAGAGGATAGTAAAGGGATCACTCGCCTTGGAGCTCACCTTAGTAAAGTCACTCAGATAAAATCTATTCTAAAGCTAGAAAGATGATGTAATCGATATTTTTCTAAAAGAAATGAAACCAATACTTGATATTGGTTCAAACAGATGTAAGATCAAGATAAAAGCCACCCCAAAGTTTAGAATAAATACAGAATAATTATGATTACCATTGTGAGTGGCAAACAGTGTCTAATAATCAATTAAGCAAGCAAGCATGCAGATAAACAATGAAGAGGTCGATACCCCAACTCCATGTACCGTCCTCCAGGATGACCCGTCATATTATTCGAAATTGACCCAAATAAATGAGAAGAGGACATAATGGCGTGTGGAAAGGGCCTTTGTCTCATTTCTGAGATCATCATACTGCTTTTTGAAGTGGAAAATGTACAATCAAGTGAGCGGGAATACTTTTCAATGTGGAGGATATGTAAAGTACCGATACAAGAGTTCTTTTCAGGTCGACAGGTATTATGAAAAAAAAAATGGAAGAAAGAAAGATAAAAGATAAATCTACCGATCTTTTTAGACTTCCAACGGCTTTTATTTTTGTACATCTAGATCTAAATCTATCTCTTAATTTTGTATGAATCTAAATCATCTTTTTACTCTTAAAGAATTTTAAGAACGTAATTGCCATCTGTATATTTCGAGAGAAATTCACCAGTTTTCATTTCATTTTTGGGCGACTTTATGACCTAGTTTTTTAAACTAGATTAAATAAATCATACGCAAAACATCATTATTTACTTTGCAAAAAATAGAATAAAGATAATGTTAGGCTCTCTTCTCCTCTTAAACAATATTTCAATAAACTTTTTTACCTGTAGCGGCAAATTCACGTTTGGGAAGAAGTAGACTTTGTGAAAATATTGGTGGCCGTTACATAAAACTATCATGATGAAGATATATCAACATTAGAAATGAGAATTTATCGCATTTTGAGAGGAGAAAAAGAACAATAATAAAAAAAAATCGTGATAATAGCAGCAGCACCACCACCGGCACCAGCAGCAGAAGTAGTAGTAGTCGTAGTAGTCGTAGTAGTAGTCGTAGTAGTCGTAGTAGTCGCTGTAGTCGTAGTAGTAGTAGTAGTAGTAGTAGTAGTAGTAGTAGTAGTAGTGGTAGTAGTAGTAGTAGTAGTAGTAGTAGTAGTAGTAGTAGTAGTAGTAGTAGTAGTAGTAGTAGTAGTAGTAGTGGTGGTGGTGGTGGTGGTGGTAGTAGTAGTAGTAGTAGTAGTAGTAGTAGTAGTAGTAGTAGTAGTAGTAGTAGTAGTAGTAGTAGTAGTAGCAGTAGCAGTAGTAGTAGCAGCAGTGGTAGTGATAGTGGTAGTAGAAGTACTAGTTGTTGTAGTAGTAGTAGTAGTCATCGTGGTCGTCGTTATAGTAGTAGTAGTAGTAGTAGTAGTAGTAGTAGTAGTAGTAGTAGTAGTAGTAGTAGTAGGAGTAGTAGTAGTAGTAGTAGTAGTAGCAGTAGGAGTAGCAGTAGTAGTAGTAGCAGTAGCAGAAGAAGGAGGAGTAGTAGGAGTAGAAGTAGTAGTAGCAGTAGCAGTAGTAGCAGTAGTAGCAGCCAAGTAGGAGTGGTAGTAGTAGTAGCAGTAGCAGTAGCAGTAAGTAATTGTAGTAGTAGTAGTAGTAGTAGTAGTAGTAGTAGTAGTAGTAGTAGTAGTAGTAGTAGTAGTAGTAGTAGTAGGAGGAGGAGGAGGAGGAGGAGGAGGAGAAGTCGTAGTAGTAGTAGTAGTAGTAGTAGTAGTAGTAGTAGTAGTAGTAGTAGTAGTAGTAGTAGTAGTAGTAGTAGTAGTAGTAGTAGAAGTAGTAGGAGTAGGAGTAGCAGTAGTAGGAGCAGTAGGAGTAGCAGTAGTAGTAGCAGTAAGTAATAGTAGTAGTAGTAGTAGTAGTAGTAGTAGTAGTAGTAGTAGTAGTAGTAGTAGTAGTAGTAGTAGTAGTAGTAGTAGTAGTAGTAGTAGTAGTAGTAGTAGTAGTAGTAGTAGTAGTAGTAGTAGTAGTAGTAGTAGTAGTAGTAGTAGTAGTAGTAGTAGTAGTAGTAGTAGTAGGAATAGGAGTAGCAGTAGTAATAGTAGTAGCCATCTCCACGTCTACTACTACTATTAAATTGCACCTTTATTATATCCACTGCTACTGCTGGTAATAAGTCTTTAACTGCTGCTTTTGCTGTAATTTCGAATCTTCTCTGATGCATGTAGCAAAGTCAATTATTTTTGTCGTTCGGCACCAAAGGGAAGTAGCTGCTTCTTTATTTTTTTCATGAATATCTATCTAAAAACGAGTTGCTGCCCTTCGTAAGGTAATTTTCATTTCAAAAATACATAAAGAAATAGTGAAAAGAGAAGAGAGCTAGCTATGTGATATCTTGTCGTATTTATAAATATATATACTTTGTTGGGGTGTTCATAAAACAGCTCTGAGATTATGGTTTGAAAAAGATGAAATCCTATTATGAACTTGAGAGTTCCCTCTCAATGAGGATTACTAAAGATCACCATACTTGCAAGGCAATACCATATGTCATCTCAGAATGTAAGAAAAAAGTCGAGAACAATTGCTGAAAAAGGCTTTTCATATTTGCACGAATTTGAAGGAACTATGGAGGCGTAAAAATGAGTTTTAAAAGAAAAAAAGATTCATGCATACATATATAAATATATTCATACATGACCGCATTTTCTCTGAGTGCGTCTTATTTATTTGTCGCAATATTAGGAAATATTCATATCTGCCTCTTCCTCACCAACCCTCTCCGACCCCCGCCTTTTTTTCCCAACATACACACTGTGAACAATCTTTTCCTGCAATTAATGTTTTAAAAATGATAAATGGCTCATTTCCAAAGCCGTCTTATACCATTTGCAGATTAATAATTTCACAATGACTTACCAGTTAAGTTTAGCTAAATTTAACCACAAGATTTATTTGTTCAGTGATGTTCAATAGAGAAAAAAGCTCCAAAAAACTTAAGTGCTTTGAAGTTCCGATAAATCATTTGTTGATTGTCCGAGAAACAGGTAAAAAAAAACAACTAATAAGCGTAAATAATATAAAATTATAGAACATAGCTTGCACTTCCACCTAAATCTCAAAGAGCTGGTGTCATACAAAGTGCATTGAATATTTTTTCCCCCAGCAGTAAAAGTGCGCGGTGCAACATCCCATTCAGAGGGAGGCCCTAGTTCCGTTCATCGGCTTCTTTTGATAGGCTCCCATGTACTCGTGATCTTAACCTCTGTATGCCATTGAACCAAGTATGAGGATTTTAAAAATAAAATGAAAAAATAGTTTCAAAAATGATGAAAATAGATTTTTAGATAGAAGTCGAAACAAAGCTGGTCATAAAGAGCAGTGGCCCTAGAATAAAACTGTGACAAGGGCACTAATGACCCATAGGAATCATGTGAGATCATCGAATATTTGCGGAAAAAAATAGAATAAAAATTAGAAAGGAGGAATACACTCCTAAAAAAAATCATTATGCTGCAATGAGAACTGACGTTAGCCAGGTTTTGATGTCGATGGAATTGAATTATTCCCGTCTCTTAGAAGTTAAAGACATAAAATGATAATTTATTCTCCTAACAAGACAAAATTAAAGTTGGTTATCAATAAATCGTTTATCGATATTTTTAACTTAGTTGGCATTTTTGTGAGAAGAGTGTCTAATAAATTTAGAATAGAACGTACTAAGTGTACCATAGCTATCAAAACAAAATAGAGGTCTTCTTCAGCACAAGAATTATCATTCATTCCGTGGCTTGATATTTTGAGTGAAGAGATTCATACATTTTCGGGGTAATTCTACTCTTCATATAACTTTTTTTTTCATTATATTAATCAGATAGGTACATGCCCATGGTTGAAAAATCACCATAAACTTGTGTGCTTTGGAATGTAAGGAAATGAAATTTTGGAATCTAGAATAAAAGTATTACAGAAATTCTATCGTGTCACTTTGTCCAACTACCAAGTCAATCATGAATGTGATATTGTAACCCTGTGCTCGCGCTGCCAGGAAAAAAACTTCTTTAATAATTATAATTTACCAGATGAGCTGCTATCGAATGATGACGTCTCTCGGTTTGGAGTCTGCAAAACTTATTACCAATACTCAATAAATGATCAAGGTGCCCTACTTTATACCAGTGCGGTCCCTTTCACCCAATCGACTATTTTTCGATTCGCAAGCATCGACCTTTCTCAAAACAATGTGCATTTCACATTTTTATTTAAAAAGGTGTTGAGCAGTACTATATTGAACTCCAAGCCTTCTTCGATCTAGCATCAGTGGACCCGACATAACCACCAATATATCAATTTTGGACAAACGGGAGAATAATCCCTTTTCTTCCGTGCTTCTAAGACTAAGGAGCTACCCGACTGATTGATTGACGCGTTTTAATTAGCCGGTCTTCTGGAAGATCATCTCAAAACTGCCTTCCCTTCCTTACTTTCTTTCTGTTATAATTTATGCCCTACAAACCTAGAGTGAAATTTGAAGTTCCAAGCGGTCAACGTCAAAACAGAAATTGATTCTTCCAAATGTAAGGCAAATCATGAGTTTAGCTAAGCGCAAGACAAAAGTGGGGACCAGGTGGATTTGATGTGGGCTATGTTGTCGTGAACACACCTTTCTTTCCCTTTTCTGTACCACATTGTCATTATCATCACACACAGAGATTTGATAGATGTAGTCTTGCCTTCCGATACTAAGAATAGTTGAATTAAAATAAAACGATTTGATAAAATACTGAAGGTATTATGATACAATGAATGATGAGTTTCTGAGTGAAACAATGTAAAGACAGAAGCTCAAATATTACAGTGGAGCTATTCCACTCTTAGTTTGATGCTATACAAAATTTATTTTATGGGATCCAAAATACGTTCAATAAAAAAATTGTTCATTTGAGCTATTGGTTTGTATATTCTGCATTTAGATGTACCAAAAACTGCAGGTGTTCACAGCATTCTTTCGCGATGCGTCTAATTGACTATGGCGTCCTAAGTCTAGTTTATCTGAGCGTCACGAAATTGCTGTAGAGTTACAAGATATGCAGTGATAAAATAATAATTTAAGGGAGCTGGTCTGTGTCAGACATGAAAAAAAGAATTTGATTATAGTTCTTCCCCGCAGTATATAGAGTATTATTCTCAATAAAACTTGGTGGCTCCAATGGTTTAGAAAAAGGTTTCATAGGTGTCACTGCAGCTGCTAATGAAGATGCTATGTAGATGCGTCATTCATTTGAAAGTAGTTTAATGATGTTACTTTGATAGTGTCGCTTTAATTCTCTTACTGTTGCCATTTCTACTTTCACCAACATCATTACTTCAACCATCACTACGACTACTACTGCAACTGCTACTGCTGCTGCTACTACTACTACTACTACTACTACTACTACTACTACTACTACTACTACTACTACTACTGCTGCTGCTACTACTACTACTACTTCTGCTGCTGCTGCTGCTGCTGCTGCTACTACTGCTACTACTACTACTACTACTACTACTACTACTACTACTACTACTACTACTACTACTACTACTACTACTACTACTACTACCCGAGGCTGGAGATAGCGAGACGGGACAATCCCATACAAAGCCTCCTCTACGGAGCCAGCCACGTTTGAGCGCGTAGGAAATGCTGAGCCATGCTACGCGCTTTCTGGATCAAGGCTTTTAAAGTGCAAAATTATCTGGCAATGCAGTAAACTCTCTCGTTTATCTTTGTAATTTATTTTTTTCCGAATTTTGGAAAAGTGAGAAATATGATGTTGATGTGAATTAAAAGACTTAATTTAATATGAACTGTAATTATTTTACACTTGATTAAAATTTATTTGGCAAATCTGCATGACGATAATTTACTCCCCACTGCTTGCAACTGTTCTCATTTTTAGAAAGTCATACGAGAGATGGATTTGTCTGATTGGGCCGGCCTTTTTACAGCTGATAGCACAGCAAAACTAACTAGTCTTTTCACCTTTTGAAACTTTGTTGTTACATCTACACCCACCGCAACAAAAAAAATTTAATTCTGTCATCTGTAAATTTACATATGATTCGGAATAGGGATTATCTAATTCTGGCATCTCAATCATTTTCAGATCGTTATTTAATGAGTGACATTAAAATTATGTTATTTCTGTGTCTTGTAGGCTCACTAAATACTTATGTCAGCAGAACATTTAATTAAAATTCAAAAAATTTCTTTTGTGTACACAATGTTTCCGAGAAAAATGAGCCGCACCTGTGAGTTTCGCTAAATAAGAAGCGTGGTTAAGACACTCCCTCTGCCGGCGGCTGACAGTTCATCTATTGTTTACATTCACGATACGCGTAGAGCCTCGTTGCTAGGCCTTGGCGGCAGCAGACGCAAGTTAGCTAGTTATCCCGTCTTGGTATTCTTATGTCTTGGCTACTTCTACTATTATTACTGCTGCTGCTGCTGCTGCTGCTGCTACTACTACTACTACTACTACTACTACTACTACTACTACTACTACTACTACTAATGCTGCTGCTATTGCTTAAACCTGTTTATTCCTTAAGTGTCTGGCCTATCAGAACGTCTTTTGTTAAAAGAAACTATAAAACGCCTGTTAATGGCACATTGATATTGTCTTCCGTTAGTCTTTTGTAAAAAAGACATTTTCCCCCTGAGGTTGCCAATGCTAATTTAGAATCTAGTTCTATTTTTCATAGTTAAACAGTCTAGGAGTGTCGTACTGGCTTAGGCATATTATACAGATGGTGTAAAGTGATGAGAAATGAACATTCATACCAGAGAATTTGGTTGAGCAAAGTAAATTAAAAAATAAGCAAATAAAAAAGACATGCGCCAAAACCGTTCGTATTTACTATAAGTTTTTAAAGATAAAAAGTGTCAATGTTAGATGGTAACTAAGACAAGTCTGCGGATGACTACTTAATTTGTTTTTCCGTTTATGGCCAAGAACCCTCGGTATTTCTTGACGGTTTGTTGTTATCATTCATTACTCAATGTTAAATTCTTATAAACTCGAAAGAAAAAATTAAGAGTCCTAGATTCTATGTATCATGTGGGTTTTTTTCCCTCTCTTTTAATAAAAAAAATAGATAGTTGGCCATGAGGAAATCTTCTACAAGCTTTTAATGTAGTTATTAAATACACTTTAAACCAGTAAGTTTCTTTGGTTCTTCTGGCGTGAATTTTTCTATATCATTTATAAGAGCAGATAAGCATAAAATCAATGGTTTCATTTTATTTATTGCTAAATTAATAGGCTTCTATTCCTAATCAATCTAGGATATTTATGCACAGCAAAAATGTACTACAAACAGTTTCTTCTTGAAACTTTTAAATTAAAGAGATACATTGCTGAAAATTTAATTTTGAATTATTCTCAGAGATGAAAGAGGAGTTTAAAAAAATCAGTGCCGCTTGAAAAATATCAACAATGCACCAGTTCCAACATTCTCATTTGTAAATTTTCTTTATAAAAATAGAAAGTTAACGCTGTAACGGTTTCTATTTTAGAACATTTAGATAAAGGCAGTGAAAATCCGCCCACTATCTCCCCTTCATCCTACATTCAGAACCAATAATTCTTAAAGTAAAACCCTGCAGCAAAAAGTGACAGATAATATTGTTTAAGGTCTGTTTGAACAAAGGAAGGTGAAAAGTGTGAGTCAATACCATTGGCTTGCGATCGTCAGAGAATTATGTTGCTTCTTCATAAGGCTCTAAATCGAACATGTCCCTAGTTTCTGGGACTACAATACCTACACATTGGTCCACGTCAATACCATTGGCTTACGATTATTAGAAAACTGTTTTATATTTTCTTAATGCTAAGAATAGGGCTCAGAATCGAACATGTTTCTATTTTCTGGGACTACATCACTTACACATTGGGCCACGTCAATACCATTGGTTAACGATGGTTGGAAAACCAGTTTAATGTTTCTTAATATGGTCCAGAGTCGAACCTGTCTCTAGTTTCTGGCACCACATCACTTACACCATGGTGCAGTGTCAGATCAACAGGGGCGTTTATGTGTATAAGTGTGTATGTGTGTGTGTTTTTGTTTTATTTGCGGAGGGGGAGGGGAGAGAGAAGATGGCAGCGTGGTCCGGGGCCTCTTACCAGAACAGTATTTGTGAAAGCTATGAAGAAATTATATTTATTAAAATTGAGTAAGCCTTTTTTTTTACCCTCGTTCATATAATTTACCTTTAGATTTGCATTACTGGTGATTAGCCTAAACGCATTTACATGCGCTTTCTTTCGTACGCAACCTTCTTCTTAATATGTTAAGTCTAATAGTAATAAAAAAAAATATTAGTTGCCCCTAAAATTTTCTTAACAAGTCCTTTTTCCTATTATTTTTTTTTAATTCAGTGTTCCATATTTATTTTTATGATTATGGTATTCATCTTTTTAAAGTCTTCACCGTGATAATGAATACACTTATTGAAGCATATAAAGCACAGAACTTTATAGCCTATCTTGCGTTGAAACAAATGCAATCTATCTAAATATGACGCTCACGAAAGATGTCAGTTACAATGTTTTTCTGCGATATTTTCCGTGCAGAGTGTGTGATTAACAAATAGTGAAGTGTTTTGCGGTGGTGGTAAACGCACGTAGATCTTAGATCTTCCGCTATAATATATGTAGATCTATTCCAGACGGTTTTAGATCTGCTGCCGCCTACATTGTATGTGCATTTTTAGTTTTATTCGTGCCTTCTCTGTTAAGTGTGCTTGCAGGAAGTACCTTTTTTTTTCTTATTTTAAGAAAAAAAAATAACCACAGTTTTGCCTTTAATTTTCAAAAATTACCATTTTGGTGAAAAATAATATTTCCTCTTCAATCTCCAGGACAATTTACAACTTTTGTGCTAAATATGTGGTCTAAAAATGATTGGTTCAGTTGTCCTCATTTTTCATCTAAGTTCATTATTAATAGACTATTTATTATTTTTATTATTATTATTATTATTATTATTATTATTATTATTATTATTATTATTATTATTATTATTATTATTATTATTATTATTATTATTATTATTATTATTATTATTATTATTATTATTATTATTATTATTATTATTATTCGGCACCCATCGCCTTGCCACTCCAAGAGAACATAGCTTATACCTATATGCCACTTTGCTCTCTAAAAAGAGATGTTCATGGCGATGGTATTTACTATGCCTCACTGTGCCGAAGCGTCTATAAATCGGTGATTCTTAATCTAATCCCACAATTTCAAGCATTTTTCGGTCAATTTCACTTAAAGCCTTATTCTAACCACTGCTGAGCACTACTTAAAACTCTAGCTTTCCTAATTCTTACTTATAATTAACCCAATGGTTTGCCTCCTCTAAATCTAAATTTGACATTACTATTTTGAGGCATGCATATTGTTATCGTTCTTCCTAGATGTTTAAGCGTCCAATGGCAAGTGTGGTGCTTCCGGATTCAATGGTTGTCTTCGGTGCGATTTTGGATCTTCCCAATCAAGATTGCAAGTAAATCAGGTAGGCTTAGTAAATATCTTCGCCATGAATCTTTCTGTTTTTTAGGGAGCGTAGTGGCGTATTGGTATAAGCTATGTGCTCTTTGAGTGGCAAGGCGGTTGGTGCCGAAGCATCTATAAATCGATGGTTCTATTCTTACAAATTCAAGCATTATTCAGCCATTTTCACTCAGACTCATCCTAACCACTGCTGAGCACTACCTGAAACTCTAGCTCTCATAATTCTTATTTATATTAATTAACGAAGTGGTTTGCTTGATGTAGTAGTAGTAATTTGTGGTAGTATAAGCAGTAGCTGTAGCAGTAGCAGCAATAGTAGTAGTAGTTGTAGTAGTAGCTTTATCTTGTCATGAGATTGTCTTTTTATCTTAATATTTTACTAAAAAACTAAATCGAACGCTTTTATTTTTAAGACATCACTTGTCAGATTGTTAGTTAATGAAGGAAAGAAAGCTCAATACACAATATATAAATCAAATTAATGAAAAAGCCTGTTTGGGATGGCCGTTTAAGCATCGTTTCCTAATTTCATTTACTTTCACTCTCGAATGTTTTGTTCAGATTTTGGGCCTTTGTGTATTTCACTTTATTTAAACTCATCCTGGCAATAAACAAGATCATGCTCGTGCCTTGAATCAGGTTTCTATGCTGAACTTCACCCTCAGGGACTTGTTTACAGTTTTTTTTTTTATTTTACCTGCCAAAATTGATGATTTGTTGTTTTCATTTATATTAATCTACGTTATGCACCAATACGCGGGACTCTGACAGCGTCAGGCAAACGCGGCCGTTTACTTCTCTCTCAGCGAACAACCCCTAGCAACGCCCTCTTGTTATCGAAGAAGTGACACAAGTTTTTTGGTTTCGTGCCCATAAGCTTGAAATAAATCCTGCTCTTTGTAAATAGTTGGTTTTTTTTTTCCTCTCGAATACTTTGCTAATCTCAAGTATTATTTGGACCAAGAGGATTGGGCTTCAGAGATTAAGCAAGCAATGTTTGTTGTGTTTTTTTACACAATTTATTGTTCATTTGATTATTAGAGGGAATTTCAAGAAGTCTTTGGTCTAGATATCAAGCATAAAGATAAAGCTTTGTAATTTTGCAAGCATACTTTTATTTTTCTATAATAATAGCAGCTACATATTTTTACCCCTTCTCCATTCCATTTAAACGTCTTTGACTAAAAATTGATACAGAATAGGCCACTAACTAGTCTTCATTAGCTTCAATGACGTTCTCGATATCAAGGAAATGGCTTTCTCCGGCTAATCTTGGCACATTTGGGAACAGAAAAAAAGTCTCAGCGTGCTAAGTCTGGTACATAAGCTGATTGTTGCAGGGTTTTAAAACCACGCCGTTCTCCTGTCTGAACTGCTTTTTCTGCCCTGTGCGCAGGGGCATTGCCATGCAGTAAGAGAACCTCATTACTGAGGTTTCCACATCTTTTTATTACGAATTCGTACCGCCGGGTAGTAGTCTACTGTGGCGATTCTTCCACTTTCTAGGTATCAGCCATAATTATAACTTCGCAGTCCCAGAAACACGACAACATGACCTTTCAAGTTGGTGGTGTCACCTTTGCGTTCTTTGGTAAGGAAGAGGAAAGGGTTTTCTATTGCATGGAGGACAGTTTCTGCTCGAATCAAAAAATAAATCCATGTTTCATCTACAGTCACTATATTTTTTTAAGAATCATGTGTCATTGGACTCCATTCAAAGGAAAGTTTTGCAGAAGAACCCTCTGCTTCTTTTGCTCACTGTTCAAAAGGCTAGATACACACCGTTCAGAGATCTTACTCATGTTCAGATAATCATCAAGAATCAGTTTAATTGACCCAGTTTCACTTGAGATCTGTTTCACAGTTAAACGTCGATCTTGTAAAACCAGATTTTGCACTGTGGTAACATTATCTTCAGTTCGCACTAATTGTGGGCGCCATTCGCGCTTGTCATCCATCACCGATATGAATCTAGGTTTGAATTTTCTTACACAGCATGTCACAGTGTTATGTCGAGTTCATTTGTCAACACAAAGATTTCCTAAAGCTATTTGACACTGATTTTCCTTGCAGTATTGTAAAAACTTTATAACCAAGCGATATTCAACCTGTTCTATGACGCAGCTTTAGCGAAGAAAAACAAAAAATTTTTAGTTTGGTTTCATTGAACACGCTTACACGTGCCTAGTTACCTTCAGATACTCCCAAAAATTTGCATCTTGCGTTCCAAAGAAATAATCTCAAGGGAGACAAAATTTCATTTCTCTACCACAATTCCTTCCTGCTCAGACAAAAGACTCCTTGAACTTCCCTTGTAATGTGTCTTTCTAATGACTATAATTGTCTTATACTGGACATTATTAGGGTTTTCTTTGTTGATAGATTGGACATACCACTGAAAAAATGAATTTTCCAGCAGTAAGATAGATATCACGTACTGCTGATGATGAATGAACCTCATCATTACCAAGGATAATTCAGAGCGCACCAAACTCAGTAAGAAATGGGGAGGGCAAACATTACCGACATGAGCTTCTTGTGTGCCTCGTATTTTTTGACTTTTTCCCCACAACTGATTGTACCTAATCTTATATATTTTCTGTACTTCTTACTGCGTCTTTTTACAGAATTATCTAAGAGATCAGGAAGTACCCTATAGGAGAATATGACTAAAGGATTTACAGACAATTGTGAACCGGTTGGATTTAGTCTCGGATTCGAGTCCTTATTTTTCTTACAAACTATTAAGTCCTTTTCCTCTTTTTTTTTTACAATTCCTATAATGCCCTATTCAAGTTAGTATGAAACAAATTCGGATTTTTTTTTCCTCTATGAAACTCCCTTGTCATTTACTCAAAGGTTTTGTTAAATACCTGTGTTCTTGAGGAAAGTTGCAAAAGGCTGTACTTTTAATGTATTGTGACCTCAACACCTTCAAAGACAGAAAAGTTTTTATACTGCAAACTACTCTATGAACATGTAAACCGTATCTTTATAATAAGTTCTATTTTTTGCTCTGTAATGACAATGAAAAATGTCTAAAGTGGCCTGAACCCTTTGTAAGTCTGTGTGCCTTCGGTGAAATTTGTCAATTGATTGCGTATTGATTCATCTCCGCATAATTCAGATCTTTTCAAGATACTCGATCTATTGTTTCCCTCATCGTTCTATTCATTCGATTATATTTTGTACAGAAGAGAAGGTAAATAAGCATCTTTCGCAATACCTGTTTTTGGACTGTTTTCCAAGGCCATAAACTATAAGAAACAAAGAACTTACCGTCTGGAGGGTATTTTGTTGCGAGAAATTATTTGTTAGCCCGGTGCAGGATCAATAGGTGCAAACGTTAAGGTGTAAACACTTGACATTTCCATGATGAGAAAATGTAATCTTGTTTTTTTGTTGTTTTTCTTTCTTAATGGGAAATAAATCATATTGTATTTATGACAATTGAATTGTATTGCTGCAAATACGGAATAGCATGTTTTACTGATATTTACTTAGAGGCAAATGCATTGGTGTGAAATATGAAGCATCGGTACATTATGCTGCATGCCAAAGGAGGGAGTTTTTTTTCATTATATACATCTTACTTTTCCCATTTTTCTCAGGGCATCTCTTAAACTTCATCGCAATTAAACAATAACAATAACAACAACAGCAGTAATAATGACAACAACAACAACAACAACAGTAATAATAATAATAATAATAATAATAATAATAATAATAATAATAATAATAATAATAATAATAATAATAACAATAATAATAATAAAAAACAAGAACAAGAATAAGGACGAGAAAACCTCTGGATGATCGAAGCCGATCGCCACATTCCCAGGGTCATGCAGGGGCGGCTGACTTTCCGTTACGGCGATGACTTGCCATGTTAAAGTCCGTTCGTGAAAGGTCAAGGGTGAAGCCATTTTGAACTTCCCACTCTGCCCTCTCCTCCACACTTTAAAAGGGCGACACACCTTCAATGAGAAGGATATGTAGATGGACTTTCTAAAATCGGCGTTATTATTTGTACACCATGGTAGCCTACTTGGTTTCGTAAATACCTTTGAGTTTATTCAGCTATCTGATTCTATGACAAACGAAACTGTCTTAATGCTCGAGTTTGGTGTTCATGGGAGATAAAGGTGGGCGTCTGGAGGACAACATCAGTAACTACAAATGAAAGTGCATAGTATGAAAATGACATTGTCTCTAGGCTTACCATGAGTACGTTATGGAAGATTTCAAGGCTCGAGTCGAATTTAGTTGATCTATTATTGATTCTCATAACAAACCTTTATTCTGATAGCTTGGAGTGCAATGGAAAGGTGCCCAAGAACAGGCTGTCTTTAGAAAAGCAGCTTGATTCATAGATGCAGAAGAACGAAATGTAGCATTTTTTTAATGGAGATCACACTGCAATAAATTTGATCCTTCAAGGACTCTACGACGTACACTTGTGCTTCAAAAGTGATTGGTACTTGCTTGAAATCAAAACTTCCAGTGCAGGAATATCTCCTGGAGCTGTAAGTATGAAATTCGGAGTTATCGGTGACTTTCCCCTATCATGATATTTGTGAGAAGGTTTATCATTTAATTCTTTCGACGAGGATATTGGCCGATTCCCTGTTTGAGCAAATCTTCTATCCACATCAAGTTGTTTCATGATTCAGTCTGTGAGGAGTGGAGGGTCCAAATCATTAGTTGCGCGTTTTGTCAATGGTGGATCCAAACCATTGGTTGGACATTTTGTTAAAGATTCAGGCTGTTTGGTTAATTAAAATAGCTATCTAAGTTTGTTTACAGATTACTTTTTTTTTACATTCATGATCATGTAAATGACTGCGCTGGTAATTCCCGTCTCAGCTTTCTAATAAACGCGTAGAAGGATCTAAAAACAGATAGGAAAATTACAGAATATTAGTCGATTTCCTTTATTGGTTTTGCACTAATAGCGTCCTTGGGATTTATTTTTTCCCGCGCCATTCTGCATTTCAGATATTTTCACCCGAGCACTCTCCCGCCTTTACATTTGCGGGCGACCGTAGCCATCGTATAACATTTCGGTTGACATGATCTATGGATCTTCTGAGCGGTGGGCTCTTCATGGTGGCACATTTTAGAAGAAATAGATTTCACTTTGTCATCCACTGCTGTGAGCCTGCAGCCGATGCCTGTCAGCCTTGCTTCGAAGCTTCCATGCTGTTTTGTAGGTCCCACCTAACAGAACTTTTCTCATCGCCGTCTTCCTGCCTACAGAACTGCTGACTAAGCATGTCTTCTGTGTGCCTCGAACGGTAAGTGTCTAGGCCGCTCTTGGAGCTTACTTCATGATGGCTGTTCAATGTAGTCATTCCTCTCATTTGTGGAAGGGCTTAGGTAGATCCTTCTCTGTAGTCTATGAAAAGAGACTGAAACTGGCGACAAATACCATCTCGGTCTACCAATCAGGCTCCAGTCGGTGACAAAATCGGACAATAGAATTGTAAGGAAGCCTATTGCCTGCATCGTGCAGAACGTTGAAATTAAACTACATGTGGCATCACAGCTAAGCTGTGTTGCTTTGACATAGTTAGCCGCATGGAGGCCTGCTTCTTTGTCTAAAAACCCAGTACAGATCTTCCTGATCATGGACGATATATCCCTCGGACTATTGCTGACACTTGGTGATGTCTCAAGATTGTACATAGCTAGACGACGCCCTCGTTCCGCCCATTCTTCAATGTTTCATCTGGTCTGCAGACTGACATGCTGTAATCTGGGGTATGCTTTTCCAGCGACATGATTAACACTAAATTTCCCTTCCAGCTTGGAGATCACATCAGAGTTATTACATGTATAATGTGCAGCTTATAGCATGCTGAATAAAATAGTACTAGCTTCAAAAATTAATACCAAACACAAGTATTATTTGGCTCGTTCATCATTGAGTTCGCGCTCCCTGAAGACATTCTCCTAACTTGGTCGGATCTCATACCAGTCGAAATCCCAAGAGAAGACAAGGTCTTTAGGAGGTGGACTGCTCATTGTCGCAGTATGTTTCTGTGTCAGGACTGGTATATGGGTATCCCTATCGTTCCTGTGAACATACACATACACATGCCAACGGCCCTCTTCCTCTCTCATTCATCGGCTCGTTTCCTGTTATAAATAGGATGCGCCGATCTAGAGTAATAGATCTATTGTGTGCCGCATCTCTAAATATTTTCAACATAACCCGTTACTCCTTCAAAGATGCTTTCAAGGTATCACCATATATCAAAATAATTGCATGGTGAAACACTGACATTAACTCGGGCGAAGTCTTGAGAGTAATAGAAAAAAAAATAGAGAAAGCGGAATAAAAAACTCGGAAAAATTGGGAAAAACAAGATTAAGCAAAAGTCCTAGTGATAGATAGCTACTCATACAGCTCTGTTAAGATCAAACTATCAAACTAAGAGCTCCCTAAAGACTCACATCGTAAATAAACGAATTGAATGAAATGAAACCTTAAGAAAACACACAAGAGTGTTTGATAGTCCGCGCGCTTTTTATGAGCGGGACCTCGATAATAAAAGATAGCACTGAAGAATGAAAGAAAATCGAAGAGCAGGTGTAAATATTTCTACCCAAAGGAAACACGAATAAAAGCAAATGGCATATTTCGAAACCATTTGTTTAAATAATGAGCAAAAAATATCGAAAGTATGAACAATTTAAATGCTGAAAAACCGGCTAATAAAGGAAGAGCACTCAAAGCCCCTTGTTGAGTGCTTGGAAATAAACTTTTAAAACAAGATAAAGAAAGAATGGACATCAGTGGTCATTATTATTATATTAAGTAGTAGTAGTAGTAGCAGTAGCAGTAGAAGTAGTAGTAGTAGTAGTAGTAGTAGTAGTAGTAGTAGTAGTAGTAGTAGTAGTAGTAGTAGTAGTGGTAGTAGTAGTAGTAGTAGTAGTGGTAGTAGTAGTAGTAGTAGTAGTAGTAGTAGTAGTAGTAGTAGTAGTAGTAGTAGTAGTAGTAGTAGTAGTAGTAGTAGTAGTAGTAGTAGTAGTAGTAGTAGTAGTAGTACCATCATCATCATCATCAACATTCTTCTTCTTCTTATTAGTATTATAATTATTATTATTATTAGTAGTAGTAAAAGTAGTAATAGTAGTAGTAGTAGTAGTAGTAGTAGTAGTAGTAGTATTTATCAGTAGTAGTAGTAGTAGTAGTAGTAGTAGTAGTAGTAGTAGTAGTAGTAGTAGTAGTAGTAGTTAGTAGGCATCATCATCATGATCATCATCATTATTATTCTCGTTCTTCTTTTTCTTCTTCTTATTATTATTATTAGTAGTAGTAGTAGTAGTAGTAGTAGTAGTAGTAGTAGTAGTAGTAGTAGAAGTTGTAGTATTAGTAGTAGTAGTAGTAGTAGTAGTATTAGTAGCAGTAGTAATAGTCAGTATTAGTACAGTAGTAGTAGTAGTAGTAGTAGTAGTAGTAGTAGTAGTAGTAGTAGTAGTAGTAGTAGTAGTAGTAGTAGTAGTAGTAGTACCATCATCATCATCAAAAAAAAAAAAAAAAAAAAAAAAAAATCAACATTCTTCTTCTTCTTATTAGTATTATGTAATTATTATTATTATTATTAGTAGTAGTAATAACAAAAAATGCATAATTTTTTGTCCCGTAATTATAAAGTTCTGTGTCTATTTCCTTTAAGACCTTGTATTATACTATTTATAGACACACACGCGCCCTTTTGGATCCTTTATAATTATCAAGTTATACTTCAAGTGTGGTGTTTTTGCTTTCTATTTGGATTTATGAGTAAGACACACATGATAAAATAAGAATTAAGGTGAATTCGCTAAATGAAAAAAAAAATCTTTAAAATATCTTTGATCTATATTGTTCAAATCACCTATTTGTGTAGAATTTTATAGACCTATAGACCTTATGTTGAGAAGGAAATGAATTATTAAGCTTTAGAAATTTACAGTTTTATTCACCAGAATTCATACAGAATATACACCCACGCTACTTAGAAGCTACAGTGCCCAATATACAATTGTTCAGTTCCCGGTAGTGATTTCCGATCTATGCTCATCCGACTGCTCAATAGACCCAGTCTGGTGGCCTGAAGATCACCTCGCTCTGCAGGTCGTTTCAGGATTGGCTAAATGTTTAAACATGTTATATAACATATATATATATATAAATATATATATATATGTTTATATATATATATATATATATATATATTTTTTTTTTTTTTTTTTTTTTTTGCGTGTCCAACTGTAAAAAGTCAAAATGTTTTCTACGTGTCCAACTGTCAAAGGTGTATCTGTGTGTCCAAATGAACTGTGCCAT